>ML245356.1:400-67905 GCA_005239495.1 Nicotiana undulata
GGATTTGTTTATGGGTTTCATTTCGAAAGTGCTATGTTGTATTTTGGTTATTTTGTTAAACTTCATGTGGTGGGCCATCGAAGCCTTAGTTATCTGGTTCGTATTTGTTGTTAATGAGTTTTATTCAGTTCAAACGTTGGCTTGTCTAGCGGGTTCAACGTTAGACGCAGTCATGGCCCGAAGGTGGGATTTCGGGTCGTGACAAAGGACCCGGCTATACCTCAAAACATAATACATAAGGACAAAAGATATACGACCCCGAATAAGTGGGGTTCACCAAGTCAGCTAGGAAGAGGGTGTACCACTATCAACAATCAAAGCCGCCTAATGTGGAACGACCTGCATCCATTAAAGATGCAACATATGCAGAGAAGTGTTTAACCAATGTACCTCACTTGAGCTTCCTTAAACTCTAAAATGTTCCTGAAATCTTAGCAACTTCGATCTATTTTAGGAATATAACGAATTGAACCAAAAATTAGAAGATGAGTATGGTTCCAGCTCATTTGAGAATTTTATCAAATACTATATGTGCATTAAGGTTTCAAGGTCCTCCTACAGTGGATTCCATCATCTCACAATCCATTATCTACCATTTTTTAGCTAAACAATCTTCCTAAATCCTTTGATAACACATGCATGCAAGAAGATCAACTCCCACACCCAAGAATTGCCTTACTATTTACCCTTTTTTAGTTAAAAGTTTGAAATTACGGTTCAGGGTGTAGAATCTTACCTCTAAGATGAAGACCTAGTGAGTTTCCCTTGTTAATCTTCCAAGATTTGAGCAAGAATTGAAGAACAAATTGTTGAGTAACCTCTCCCACTCTAGAGCACTCTCTCACTCCCAAATCAGGTTTTTATTTAAGAAATGGTCCATAGCGTCTATGTAATGGAATAGGGTCTGGTTATAAAAACCAAAAAAATGAAGCCCCGAAACAAATCTGCGGTCGCATATGTGACCACATAATGCTTCTGCAACCCACGAAATGGGCCATAAAATGGCCTCTCCGGAACTGGGCACCTCTGCCTGGGTATGCGTTCGTTCTGCGGCCCGTAGACCTGCTCTACGGACGTGTAGTACACCACAGAACTTCCCTCTGAAGTTCTTTCTTGTTGGTTCAGCGATTGGTGTGTGGCCCGCGAAACTATTCTGCGGTCACATAATTGGCCGCGAAATATCATCAAAAGGTTGCCCAGTTTTCTACTTCACTTTGTGGCTCGTAGAGTGATTTTGCCGCCGCATAGTGGGCCGCAGAAATGTCTTGATCTGCCAAGCATTTTCCTTTAACTCTCCAGTTTACTTTCCAAACCAAAAAGTCTATATCGCGTCAAGCATGCGATCCATGAAGAATATCTACAATCATTAACACATACGCCTACCTCGGCTCCACGAAATTCGGGTTTTAGGTTTAAAAAAATTACGGGGCCTTACAATGATGTCATATTTGCGATACTGAATTCACTAGTTGGGGTTCACTACTTTTATCTTGCACAATCTGTTGATCTGTCTATATCCTCTAGTCTAACCATAACCAGGCTCTTCCCGAATCAACTACTAATTACTCATTGGTCCATTCTCATATATATACTCTGCGTAAACTTTCTTGCTATATGTACTTTGTCTTAACTTACCTCTTTTACTGGCTACTGATGTATCAAGAGTCTATTCGCACTTATTTATTAATAACATCCTGGCCAGGAAATCTTACTACCTCTCCTCGGCGTCGTGCTTGCATAATTTTCTGGAGTCGCGACATATCTGTAGGATCTAAATAAATACATACTCATCCATTTTGTCGTTTTACCACATTCTTGCTTTACATTTCCATAGTTACCTAAACAACTTAATTCTGACTTAATACAATATCACACCATCTTCCCCCTTTTCTCATCTTTGGCATCTTTTCACATCATTAATGACCCTTACTCGCCTTACGGTAACTCTTCTGCACCAAGGATAACACAATTTCTTACTCACGAGGGTGACACCTACTTTAACTGGCACACTTAGTCCCCTAAGCTTAACTCTGATCACATTGCTTGCTTTAGGGAAGCGTCTTCCTGAATGACCTTCAAAGGTTGTTCTTCTATTGTCCATCCTATTGTTGGCGAAACGCAGTCTCTAAATTTCTCACAATGCCGACTATTATCAAATCCTTTGGTCCCTAATTCATGTTCAGTTTATCTTGTTCACTATCCCATAGTGATTTCTGTTACTCCAGGGTCTAACTTTTCCTTCTGGTTATCACGTTTGAGTCACCAACTCATTTCTCGAAATAAAGGTATGACTTTATGGATTACAGAGTTTTATTGTCCCAAGGCTTGTTACCTCTTGTATTTTCGTTCACTTGACTATAGACAATGTCATTCTATCATATTTTGATTTACCTTTATCATCCTTTTATCACATCTTACTCATAATGCTTCATTTACCCTCTTCTTATTCTCCTGCTAATATTTCTGTCTATCACTTTATTTTGAAAACTTCAACAAAACGTTATTTCACTTTTATCTCCCCTTGCTTCATCTCACTGGCTCTTCGGGACGCCTAACATTCTCTATTTTTTTTACTAGGGGCGGGAGTCATACTAAGGTAAATATTTATCCTTTCTAGGATTTCACTACATATCTCTTGAAATTTCTGAACATTCTAGTATTTATATCTGACTGTACTATTCTAGAGTGCACCAGCTGGCTGTCTCACATCTATTACCCCGTTTGCACTATCCTTTGAAACGCTAATGATAATAATCCATCCACTATTTTGGGTTACTCTAACCCAGATGGATCCTAATATCCTATCCTTCTATTAAACTATATTTGTTAGCTCCTATAAGGCATAACTGAGATGGGTGTGGCCAATTGTATATATCTATGTTACTGATGCAAGTTCTCAAAATGCTTGTATATCTTTGCCTGAATTGTAAATACTGATAACCTTCACTAATTGGGTACGTCATACCCTTCTTCACCTTACTTCTTTTACTTGTTGAAACTAGTATCTACCTTTTTATTCTCCTATTGATTTTTACCATATTGGTGGATAAATATCCATGTCTTAGATCTCCTTATCAAGAAGCTTACATGTCTTAGTACACACATGATCTATTGAAGACATCACATTTACTCATCATAAGCATGATGAAAAATTAAGTTCCTCTTACTCAACTCTTTGACAGCCACATTCAATCTCTTACCATATGTCTTTTTTGGATATAGACATCGTTGTATTACGAGTATAATAAAATTTAGGAGTTTGAATTCATACAACTGAGCTCAACCACGCGATCTAAAGTAAGAAAAAAGAGTAACAGTCCTAAATGCCCTGTAGCCTCCTGCTTATAAGTGTGGTGCACACACACCCATAAACAAGACTCTACTAGACACGGCTTGTATACTCCCTAGGACAGAACTGCTCTGATACAACTTCTGTCACGACCCAAATCGCAAGGCCACGATGAGCACCTGGTGCCTTACTCAATTGAGTACTAACGTAATATACCTTTCTTGTCATACCATCATGGATAAATGGGCCAGAAGGGCTGTCATGAGATAACCAAAATAAAACATAAGGGAATATTAGACATAAGACGACCCAACATAATATAGAAACTTATACATGTGAATACGGGCCTATAAGGCCAAAAGAATCATTTTTATACTCAAAACATAGGCCGAAAAAGCCATAAAAGTATCCATATACATGACATATGTCTACACGCTTCTAAGAGTACATAAGTATCATAAAGGTCGGGTCAGGGCCTTACGCCATACAAATCAATACATGTCCAAATCATACTGACCAAATAGGCAACTCCAGAGCAATTGGAGTGCATCAATACCTTCCGCTGAGCTGATAGCCTACTTGGAGGACTGTCAACCTATCTATCGGGACATGCGGGCATGAAACGCAGCGTCCCCAGGCAAAAGGGACGTTAGTACAATTAAAGTACTGAGTATTTAAGAAATGAAAAGTAGTATATAACTGACATGAAAGAAACATGGAGTAAAGAACTCAACCTGTAAATCCGAACAGCTCTGTGAATCATGAAACATTTATAATGACATGCATATGTGTATAAATAGCATACCATGCATAGGTATATGTGTACATTACATCATCAAGCCTCTGAGGGCATCCCATCATATCATCTCGGCCTCTGTGGGCGAAATCATCAACGTATACCAACTAATCAGGTGGTGGTGCGTATATAACACCATAATATTTCCCCATACCCCATATACATATAATATACGGGTATATAACGCCATCTGGTCATGGGTTAATATACATGCATAAATGAATGCAATGCATAATAAGTAAGTCAATAAGATCTCTCGGGATGTCATAACATCAGTATACCTTCGGATAAACTTTATCAACTTATGTATTTTCTGATACCCATGAACAGACGATATAATAATAGGACACATGGGGAATCAAGAACATAGGCATCCTTAGTACTTCTAAGAATATAATCATTTGTGAAAGTTGTGCATTTTCTCGTTTAGTTTTTATCATATAGATCATGCTAACAAGAAAGAAGGGATAGCCTCAACTTACCTTAACTCCATTGAGTCCTTAATACCTTCCAAGAAATTATTCAACAACTCAACTCAATCTACCATAGCATAAGGAGAGACAAAATCAGTGTTGAGTAAAGGTTACATTCGCAACTTAAACTAATAGCTCATTTATGTAAATTCGGATAGCATCTCCCATGTAACAATGGACTCCTACAATACCATATACCAACAAAAATGACCAGAGAAATCCATCAATATATAATTATCAATAACAAGACAACAACAGAAAAGTTTCCAAGCAATTGGAATGTGGCGCAACTCAAGAGATATGATTGCTTATGAGCCTTGCCTATACTGAGAGTATGTGTTGCACTCTAATTCCCTTCATCCAGCTTCTGTCCCAATTGGGTTTTCCTGGCAAGGTTTTTAACGAGATAGCAATAGAAAGCATACTACGAAGGAAGCTTCCGCAACGGAAGAAAGACCTTTAAATGACGAGGCATACAAGCAAAGAACCACTATGGATCGGTTAGATAGTCTTTTGCTCGATAGAAAAGTTCCTACCGTAAAATAAAGTTTTCTATCGAACAGAGATTACTCGACCATTCACAAGTACCAGCCACTGGGAATTGTTAGATAATATTTGGATTGATAGCATAAATTCCTAAGGGGAAGTGAAGTTTGCTATCGAACTGAAGATTATCTAGCAATTCACTAGTGGAATCCTGAAGGAGCAAAACTTACAGTGTTCAAATTCCATTCTTCGCATTTGAACACTGTGGGGATGATATGAGGATACGGCAACAATAATTGCCACGTCAATCGGAACACAAAAATCAGAAACATAGTTATATCATCGGTACCGGAGATTGCGCGGTCAGCCCCGTAGAAATAAGTTGTACAAGTTAGCCACAAGAAATGAAAATTTCTTTTTAGCACAAAGAATGCTTATGTACTTTTGAAAATGAAAGGAATAAAGTAAAGTCATTTTATTTCTATCTTGTTTCTTGTCTGAACAATGAATTGATTTTATCATTTGAAAGTTAAACAAGTACTTCAAATGCTAGTGTCGTACTGAACAGGAGACGTCCTCTTCAATAGCACCGTGAACATAAAAAGGCACTCTGTGATAAAACCCTCACGTTAAAAGGTTGATTTCGGAAGAATCTATGCCCGAAATCCAAATACTACCGAGGAAACATACACCTGAAGCCTCATATATCTCGGCGCGGAAAATTGACGAGAATACTTAAACGAAAAGGATTCGAAGAGAAAAACTTGCGCAGATACTTAAACGAAAATTACGCAAAGAGAAAAACTTGCATGTTACGTAAATGAAAAAGTGTTTCGATTCACAATAAACGTGCCAAACAGCACAAGTACAAAAACATGAGAAAGACAAGAAAACATACACTAAGCTATTGCATCTCCGGAACCCGGAGGAAGAGAAGTATCTAACCCCCCCCCCCCCCCCCCCCCCCCCGGAGAAGTGGGTTGATCTGCTGTTGGTTCAATATCTTGGCCTTCAGCATCATTGCCTTACGGTTCTTCTTCAGTTTTCGAGAACTCTGAACTGTAACTAGAAGAATCGGTAGCATCATGCCCCTTTTTGCTATTAACTCCAACTCACGGGTTGCGGCATCAAAGCCAATGGCACCCGCTTTGGCCTCTTCCAAGGTTTTTCTCCTCGTACTATACATAGCATACATCTTTTCAACAACAAAAGAAGTTGCTCGGCGCTGAAGTTCTTCTTTAAGTCGGTCGACCTCGGCGGAAAGATTATCCCGCGCAGATCTAGTGGACTGGAGGTTGACATCAAGCTCGCAGACAGTGGAGCTGAAAACTCGATTGTGCTTGTTGGTCCTTTTACATTTTTCCTCCAACCGGGGATATTTTTCCTCGGCATCAGTAAGGCTACCTCCAAATTATTCAATCATTCTGCAGTTCTGATAAGTGAGTAGCAGTTTGGTCTCGCTCGGCCAAAAGTTGATCCCGCTCACAGGTAAGTTCCTCCTTATCACGAATCGGCCTTTGAAGAAGCAAGGGAGTTGTCCTAAAAAACAAAAATTCAAATTCAAAATCCTACCATAACAAAGATAGAAGAAACAACGAAGGGAACATAGAATATATCGTTGTTGCGTTGTGCATGGAATTGTTCAACAAACACTCTCCCAAGAGAATTTGTATCTAATCCCTATCCACTAGTTGGGATGGCAGATGGCGTCCGGTAGAAACTAAAAGGGTAACGCTCCTCCTCCTTTGAGGATCCTATGAGGGGACATCATAATTTTGCCCTAGGTTCCCATGAACTGGGGACTAGGGAATAGGGACATCATCTTCTCGGACAACTGCGGCCGGTGGAGATGATGTAGTAGTTGTTGGTGGTGAAGGCAGAGTTGGTTAAGAAGGAGATCAAGTTGATGGAAAAGCATCTGCGGCAAATGAAGTGTTGGTTGTTGATTGCTCATCAACCAAAGATGGCAGGGACCCGGTACTCAGTCTCACATTACGGGGCATGGCGACTGGGACTCGAAAACGGGAGTTAGTATTTTCCACCATATCATACTCCCTTCAGAGTGTCGTGCATCGTCCTTGGTTGTTTTTACTTACTCAACAGATTGAGCATTTTGTCGAGCTGAGGAAGGTTGTCATCTTCTATATAGAGAAGCCCCCTCCTCACTGGCTTCTCCATCATCGTCGATCACCATGGTGTCTATGGTCGGCTCGGACGCACGGACATTCTTTGCCTTTTTATTTGTGCCCCCGGTCGCGGAGGAACATCTCTTTTTTGGTTGCTTTTTATTCGGCCAGGGACTTTGAGAAGAAGCACTTGCACCAAAAGCAGGCCCGGAGACAGAGATTCGGGTAATAGCTTCATGTAGTAGTCTCGCCGCGTCAACAGGACTAGCCAAAATGTCCTCCTCGGAGATGACAACTAAGCCCTGGGGTAGACCTGAATTCAACAGGAGAGAAAAGTTAATCAACTTCCCTATATGAAGGTAAAAACAAGATGAGTCCAATTTACCATGATTATTAGCCTTCCACCCATATTTAAGGCTAGTTCTTTCCACGTACGGTTCTCGGACGTAGTGACATCCAAAATTTTCTGGACCCACTGGTCTAAGCCTTCAACCCTCGGTGGAACCCGCCAAGTTTCGGAAACAAGGGAAAGAAGAGGAATCGGTAACAACATGGAGTGATATTTAATTAAAAGAAGAGGCAAACGATGAACTTACGAGTGCGGTTTCATGATTCCGGAAAGGATGAAGCCAAAGACGGAATGATGTACCTGGTGGCAACTGCAACAACCCATTTCATTCGCCCACGGTTGTTATCATCATCCATGCTGGCTAGCAGAGCATGGTGGCTACGTTTCCTGAAATTTATCATTCCCCTGCGAAAATGCTTAAGGGAGTAAAGGTTCATTAATCGAGCTAAGGTTAGCTCGTCTCTCGTCTCCGAGCATAGACGCTAAAGACAAACAATTGTCCAGCCATACCTAGTAACGGATGCAGAACTCCACAATAATGGAGTCAAGCTCCCCACTCAAAGAGAACGGTCCCAAAGTGAAGGGATACGTATAGAATATATATAACCCTTCTTGGGTAAGGTTACCCGCTCCACCAGATCAGGAGTGATAATCTAAATCATGGCAATTGCAGCCTTCCTTCACAACAGAAATACAGGAAGGACAGATAGAAGAAAGGTACACACCAACGGCCCACGTACGAGGGTTAGCAGAAGGATACTTCTCTTCAAAATCCTTAGTTGTGATAAGACTTGTTGGGATGATGGTGCTCACCTTAAGAGGAGCAGCATCATCAGCTTTACATTTATTTTTTTAGGAACTAGGGTTTCTGGAAGAAGAATCCATTTTTATCATAAAGGAATTAAGGATTTCTTTGAAGAAGAAGGTTAAAGAAAGGTTGAAGACAAAGTACGAGTTGAGTAGAGAGAGTTTGAGAAATTTTGAAAAATTATGAAGTGTAACGGAAGAAGTTAGATGCGTATAAGTAAAGGAATATGTAGCTAAAGTTGTGGTAATAATTATCTCGATAACCGGCAAAAGTGATGCTAAATCGTCAGATGACACGGGTTCGGGGCATTGAATGCGGGGACACGTGCGTTTAATCAACCGTCAGAAACTTTTTAGAGGAGGTCAGAGAATTTTCCGTCAAAAAAAGTATCTTTACCAATTTCCCGATGACACAAAGGTATGCCACCGGAAAGCAGTGGGACTATCTGTATGGGGTAAAATATGTTCATATTTTATGTCTGCATGAGAAAGTGTCACGTGGAGCCGAAAACAGAAGATAGTTGGGCCCGAGGACAATGGTCTCGCTTCTTATCAGAGAGAATAATATTCATAAGGCGAAGTAAATACCTACCACCTGTAGCATTTATTGAAGAATATTCTATAGTATTAAGTGCACGGTCCGTTGCAGAGAATAAGGCATTTACTGCCTACCGTTACACAAGCTCCAATGGCCCCCATAACTGTCATTTAAGAGGGGCTTTATGTTAGGACCTTGTTCCCCAGGTACAATTATAAATAGTGAGCTCTACCATCATTGTAAGGGGACGGATTTTCTGACAATCATACATTACACTTTGTTCAAAGCTCAATAATATTTTTACTTTCTTGTTTATTTATACTAGAATATGTACCCACGCGGTGCGCGGAGAATGTAAAATTTAACATTTGAAAAGAAAATACAGTAGACACAAAGAATATATAAATGTTATTATATTATGAACATGTAAATGCACTTGATATTAATACATTCAAGTCATAAGGAAATACACTTATCCCTTATAAAACATCTAGTGAGAAAGGACTTAGAAGTATTTTAGTCCAGACCATAGGCAATGACAGCAACTGTAAGCTCACCAATAATACGCATGACAGTCAGAACAGAAATAATATCAGTATCCTTAGTATCTTGGCGTTGCAAATCATTGCAGTATGCAGTCAAATCGACCACGAAAATCTTGACAGTTAAGCTCAGGCCTCAGCAATTTTCTTCATCATTGTCAGCACCATAGAAGAGATTTCTTCATTAACAAACTGCTTCTCTTCACTCTTATAGTTTACAACAATCATTGGCTTATCACCAGGTCCAGGAATTACCCTAATATGCCATAATTTTATGTCACCTTGTACATATGCATCACTAAACCTCTTGCCAATAAGTCAGTTTGCATCTGCAGTGTAAATCACGATGAACTGAATAACAAAACTGAAACCATATAATATTATGTATGTATTACAACACAAACCTATGAAATAACAAAGTACATGGAAATCACACAAGTTTCATTAAGAAATGGAGATGTAGGAGAAGGATTCGTCAATTTTATTTTCACGGTAGAAGAATGATTCGTCAATCTTATTTTCATCTAACTCAAAAATAAATTAATTTTTGTAATTGTAAATATGTTGAGTGAACTCATAGAACAATTGTGGTAAATTAGTATATATTATGTGAGGATGTCTAAACAATAACCAAATAATTGGTTCGAGATTCAGGTAAAGTTGATTGATATATGCGCATAGGAGACTATACTGTGTAATATTTAGACATTCATTTATCTATCTTGATATGTGTGTGTGTGTGTGTGTTACTACTAAGCTGCACCATGGCACATGAAATTATATAGTTCGACAAAATTTTAGTTCATTGATACGGAGAAAGTCGTTCATGATTATATACCACCAGGCTTTATTAATTCCTCATTTTTTACGCATATCGTTTACATCATATGGCCTTCTCGGAAAATGGTTGGCTTTGGACTGAATCGTCTTCGGGCTCTTTGTTTAATATGTAGAAAAAATAGAAACTGTTAAAATATAAAAATGACTTTTCATATGCATCATAAGTTGCTGCGAGATTTCTATGCACTGTTACACACCGACGGTATATTGAAGCAGAACTTCTCACCTAGTTCCTATTTTGAGAGTCCAAGGCTTTCCTCTTTTAATACAATATGCATATTCTTTTCTTTTTTTTATTTTTGTATCAATCTAGACCGATTAGTAGCTTACATATTTTCTCTTGTAGCATATGGTGTTGCTTCTTGGCATTGGGCTATATCAGCAAGGTTTTCCACTTGTAAGAATTCTAGTTGTTGCTTGCTACAAAATTTATAAAGGTGATTTTGACAATAAAAAGTGGAATATGTTCTTTTTATTATATAAAGTACATTATAGTGTTGCCCAATGCGAGCTTCTAAATGATTTCAGAAAAATAATCATCGCACACTAAGAAGTTGGAAGTGCATTACTTTAGAGTACTTAAAGTAAATCACTTTGGTAAACTTCAGTTTATCTCCTCTTCGAATGAGCTAGACACAGAAACCTTAAGTTGGCTTTGAACATATATTTACTTCCATCTTCCATCAAAACACCCCATTGACTGACAAAAGTAGGAACCAGAACCAGATTTCCTTCTCCACGGCTCTTGCAGGGTATCCAAAGATGTGGTGATATTTAAAATCTGAATTTGGCTCAATAGGCTTAACAATGCACTAAACAGTGACGTATACATAAAATTATAATCCATCTAGATATATTTGCATATCAAAGCTTCAGCTGGCACATTTCCAGCTAATTGTCGAGCCTTTTTGCGACGTGAATTGGCTACAGACGCCATTTCAAATAATGCATAACTAAGGTCCTCATGCGAGTCATTTCTGATCTCGAATTGACCACTTTTGTGAACAAATAATCTATGTTTTTCAGCCACCTTGGCTCTTATCATCAACCTCATCCAGCATTAATAAACTGTATAAAAGACAATCCCATCTGATTTAAAACTACCTCAAAGGTTGTTGATTTAATCTTATCAATGGCCATAGTTTCACTACTGCATTTTTTGATAGAATTCTATTCCTCTTCATAGCTCCCAATCATATAAAATGTAACCTGGAAGTAAGTTTCTGAAGTTTCACATACATTCCCTCAAGTTGATGTGCTGCAACTAAGATGAAATATGTTTTCGTATTACCTTCAAACATTAATTTAGGTAGAAAATGTTTCAGAATTACCTTCAAAATTTGCTTTCAATCTGCTCACTTTTGAAGGATACAAAAAGACTGAATTTTATATTTTAGAACAGATGTTGTCGACACTATACCCTATCTTGATAAACATTAAATACAAAGAGTTATTGTAATATATTGGACGAAGAAATTCAATTATTATTGCTACAAATTTGCTTTAGAATAAACTAACACACTGCCTTAGGTTTTGAACAGAATATGCAACAATTTCAGAATTTTTGCAGACATGTCCTCCAACGATTATTCTTCACAAAACAACAAGCAGAATAAACATGATAAAAAATTGAATTTTAATTTTGCATTCAAAGAGTAGATAATATCACTTCAGCTACAATACAAATGTATTTTACAAAGCCTTATTGGTAACATACAACTACTTGAAAATCAACTCCTCGCTATGAGTTTAGAACTATCCAATATATCTTGTACAAAGATTGAATGGTTTAAGTTCTTCAATAATTCGAACTTTACCAACACATTCATTCAACAATCGATTAGTTCAAATAACTAACATGTTAGCATGAAAAAAATTAACAAAAAGAGTCAATTAACTACTAAGCAAATTAATGATTCATAAAAGATGAATTTAGATCGATATTTACACAATACTACCCTTGATTGCATAATTATTACTAATACTTTTTTACTAAATAATTAATAATGTTATAACATTCTTATTTTCATTAAAATACCCCAAATACCTTCTCTCCAGCCGAGCTTTGTCCATCAGCTAATTGCAAAGGATCATGTTAAAAGGTAAAACAAAATAAAATAAACATCTTGTTTATTTATATTGTTCTTATTGTCTCCGGAAGCTTTATTCCCGGGCTGAAGATCCCTATCGTCTCGATTTTAACGCTAAGTCTTATATTTTTGTTTAATTCATTTATCATTTTAGGATCAAATCGATTCACTCGTCTATAAACCACTTGTAAATTCAACTGTACCGTTTTATGGGTAAACAATTATCCCAATTACTATTAATTCATTTTGCTTGATCTGTCAGCTTGAGTTACAAATAGCTTCTTTATAAGCGTTGTGAATGGTGAACGTTGAATAAAGCTCTCTTCTTTCTATTGATTTATTCAAAACTTTTCTTCTTCAAGTCCTTTAGAACTCTCCAATCGGTTAACTGAAGAAGACATAGTATGGTCTACTGTGGAACAGTTATGAATTGTTTTTAATCACTCTTTTCTCCTCAAGAAGAAGTGAAGTTGGAAAATAGAAGATCAACATATCAAACGGTAATTATTTGTGTCTTCTTTCATCGTATGTATCTTTTATTTTCCTTAAAACCCTTTGATCAGTTGCTGCTTCTTGTAAAGTTACATATGTCCCATATCCTCTGCAAGAGTAAAGGTAGAGCATGAAAGCGTTCTAAGGATATGGGAGTAAAGTAGAGACGTCCTAATTACATCACAGTCTGAAAGAGAGATGGAAGATTGTCCCAACATGTAACCGTCTTGCAAGAGAGGAATCAGAGGTGCTTTGAAGACAAATACAGCACCATTCAAAAGCTGAAGATGAATTGTTTCGACCTGTTCTATTTTTGGTATAAACAAGAATATTTAGAAGACGATGAATCTATTTTTGACTATTGGTAGACACATAGGATCTTTACTTGTATTTTACTGTGTAATTATTTGTCACTTTACAACTTGTATGGTGCACTTTTCTATATAGAAAACTGTTACCATTACAGATAAAAAATTGAATCACCTGACAATTTTTCTCGTTTTGGATGCAGACTAAAAACAATAACTAAATATACCTTACATTTTTTTCAGGCGAGTCAACAAAATCTAGCTAAATTGGGTACTCAGTCCCTTAAACTCGACTATATACTATACATGATTGCTAACAAATGTTCAATTATGTACGCCAATTTCCTAGCATGCTCGTAAACAATAAAGCTGTCAAAAATTGGAATGCCTCTAAATACAAGGTTTGCCTATATTAGAGTGGGCAGTTGCAGAAGCAGCTGCCCACTCTAAGTTAGATGGGAGATCTCACCTGTATCACTTTCCATACCACCACCTTCCGAGTTAGCTGGAAATTCATTCTCTATGTCAGCCTCCTCAAACGGCTGGTTTTCGTTTTCAAAAGCATGAGATGGAGATGAATTGCCCTCGCCATCATCAGATGACTCATCAGCTGCAGCCGAACTGTAACTTCTATCCATCAAATCCTGCGTTGTATCATTTATTGTTGGTGATAGCGCGGGTTTCCCGTTCTGGACAAAGTCTGCAACTCTTACCTAATAAAATGTTCTCCAACTTTGTTAACAGCCATATAAATTCCAGCTTTCTCATAATAATCAGTGAAAGAACATAGAATTTGTTGCAGCTCGGAGTGATAAGCATAATCAACAGGAACAAATAGCCTAATTTCCCAACTCCTTAAACTGATCAGAAGCCAGCAAAAGCCTTTCACTTTAACATACTCTTGTGTGTCTGTCTCATTGTACGCGACCAAGTACGGTTGTTAGGGTAAACAGACCAATTATAAGGTTAGTTTTGGACATTGATTAATTCATTTTTTTACTAACTAGTTTTAGGATACGCGTGATATGCGTATACCCTATAACAATGTGTATAGTTTTTTTAAAAATATAAGTTCTTGAAAATAAAATTTGAACAAAATATAAACTCTTGAAAATTACGAATATTTATCATATTCAGCTGATAAAGTAGCGGATGGCCTAGCTAAGCATGAAAACAATCAAGATAAATTTAAAGGCCCGGTGAATTTTTATGTGTCCCCTTCTTTTGATTTAAATTCGTATCAAAATGATCGTCTACGTACCATGTATTACAGTCAACTATAAAAAATTTAAAAAAAATAGCAACAGACAAATCATGTAGTTAATAAAAATTTATCGCTAATCCACTAGAGAAAAATAATTAAAAAAATTCTATTAATAAGATGAATTTATAGATAATTCTTATTTTTTTAGTCAAATTATGTAATAATATTAGTTTCTTTTTTTGTCAAAATTTTGTCCATCTATTAACGCTATTATGCATTACGGTAATTTAGTTAAAGTTGTAAATTCCATTATGGTAATTAAATTTTTTTCACGAATATATTATTATTATTATTATTGTTCTGAAAATAATTACTATTTCAAAATCTAATGGTAGATATTAGTTCATATCAATACTTGCCATAGTATTTTAATAAGAATAGAAAATAACGGATTCAACAACCAAGATGCTAAAGAAATATATATGATTTAAATTTGAACAACAGCAAATAATTCATAAGAAAGGAAAATAAAAAGGCAAAATTGGTGTTGTATGATTAAAGGACAAAGAATAAAAAAATTCACAAATCGTGGACATTCCTGGTTGGAAAAGGAAACTTTTGTCCTACTTTTTTGTATTCTTTTTATTGTCTTGATATTTTGTTTTCTTATTAGGAAAAGATATCAAAAATTATATTTGGACAAAATTTATTTGATTTCGAACTCCTATATAGTAGGAAAGTTTTTTGAGTTTACAATTTTATCCAATGTAAAATATATTTTTAAAGGGTAAAAAAGGCGAACAATATTTCGCTAAGGGCATTCGTGCTTTTAATATAGTATAGATAGATATAGATAGATAGATATTTTATAGTTTTAGGACCAATTTAAAGATATATACTAAAGGAGACATTTAGAATATAAAAAGTTGTGTGGAATATTTGACTCCTGAAATGGTGTAAAATTAAAGTAAAATAGGGTGGATATACTAAGTGGTTAAAAGACTGTCATCTTTACAAACTAACTACAGTTTAGAGAGCCTTCTCAATCGAGCACAAATCAAAAATTGTGCCTTAAACCTACTGGCTACCTAACTTCTCATTTTACTTTTTAGTGCTACCATTACCTGTACAAATTAGTTTTAACCAAATACTTTTCCAGCCTATTTTTTTCACATTTGACTTCCAAAAATAGTTTTTAAGTATTGGGACAGTTGATTAAAGTATAAGGATGAAATACCAAAAACACTAGATCATCGGTGCTAGACCACTAGGAAAACCTAGTTCACCTCACAGGAATGCCAACAAGTGCTAGACTACTAGTACTGGAAATAATGTCACACCACAGACATGCAACCTTAATGATCCAATACTAGTAAATTCATAATTAATATTCATTCAAACATGTAGAAATGAAGCATGAACTTGCATTCTTTAACAATTAATTAGTACCTGCAATGGTTTCATAACTTTAGACACTTGATCATCAGTTTTATCAACAACCTCTTGGGCTTGCAGCTCCATAGAATCTCGAACAAGTTGACTCAGAAAAGTTACATCATCAGACATGACACCAAATCCTTTTAGAAGTTTAGATCCCAGCTGTAAACTTGTCTGCAGGGATATATAGTGCGTGATCAGAATCCACATACAGTGAAGCAATGAAAAAGAAGAATTGCCATTGCTGTACCTCTGCACTTTCAAGAATGGCATCCGTTGCTCCTACTTTTTTCAGATCTAATAAATGCATCATGTCCTGAGCTCGTGCATATATTGGTACCTATAAAAATTGACATATTCAGTCGAAAAATAGTAAAAGGTCAGAGTTCAAGAGGTGATAGACCCGGAACATGACACTATGATGAGTCATTAAGAGTCCACCTGTGCTCAGTGTATCTAACAATGCACAAAAATACTAGTCACAGCTTTGTACTTTTGTGCTATGTAAACTTTCTTATCCATTTTGATCTGGATTATCCTTGCTTCAATTTGTGAAATTTAACTTTTTCTCCCACTTTTCCATTTCAGCCCACAATACACAAGAGGGGGGGGAGGGATAAAGTACCGCTGGAAAGGCTAGTCGAATTCTCTGAACAGCATCTGTGGTCCTATCTTTTCCTTTGTACATGACCATGACTGCTTTTGGAGAAGATATACCAGCAGACTGCAGAACTGCAGGACGTGAACCATCACCGTAGAGAACAGGAAAACCAAGGTTTCTAGAAGCCTGTTGCAGTAACAAGGACAAAATATCACTAACCAATTCCTTCGATTTTCCAATAAGAACATGCAATGTTGCAAGTAGCAGACAACTTAATCTATGAAATGAAATAACCTTTACAACTTTAGGATCTAGATCAAAAGCAACATAGCGAAACTCCTCGCCGTCACTTGAAGCTAGTGGTGTTGACAATAAATTGGCGAGGACCTGTGTGGAGAGAAAAAAGAACAAAGCATCAGAAAAACAAAGCAGAGCTTCTTCCTAATCAACAGTGATTGACAATTGCATTACCTGACCCATTTGTCCAAATCCAAGGATAACTACTGGTTCGCTCACATCAAAATTTGCCATTTCAGCAGTTCTCTGAAATGATCATGAATTTATTTTACATAAGTAGTTATTAGAATAAGTAACTTCTGATTCACGAAGATCAGGGAGAGAGAGTATGAGGACCCTAGATAACTACTCTGCTCTATTTCAAATAACCTCAAGAGAAAGACAATGAAGCATCTCTTTTTTTCCTCAACAGGTGATGCAATCAAGCATCTTTACTAAATTATATTTACGTGTAACACGAATCTCAACTAAGTTTTCATTCTAACGTGTTTTCTGAAACTAAAATGCATTTAATTCGCTGCTACAGTAAACTCAGTTTTCATATCTGAAATTCCAAGATTCAAGAGAGACGAACCAATGAGATAACATTCAAAGAGAGAGAGAGTGGCCATGGCGTAATCAGCCTCATTTCAATATTTAACATTCCTCAAACTCAAGGACTGGTAAAAGACTTACATCCTCATTGTCAAACTTCTCACCAATAAACTCAGAAGCTTTCCGTCCAATTTCATTGAGTAGTGGAGTCAGTGCCATAGACAGCACAACAACAATAATAAGTAGTTTATTTAGCTCAAGTGGCAGTACTCCTAGCCTACAATAAAATGGCATCGTTAATACGTTGAAGAAAATAATTCTACTTCACAGAACTTCAGATGAAAGTCACCTGTTTGCTAGGGAAAAGACGACAAATCCAAATTCACCTCCTTGAGAAAGAAGAAATCCAATTCTCACACTCTCTTGAAGGGATAGGCCGACTCGGGGACCTATTGCTGTTATGATCAATGTCTTGATAACAATTAGACCAGCCAAAAGGGAAAGCACATTTGGCCACTCACGGAAAAGAAGCTGCATGCGATTAAGAATTATGTGAAAATGGATAAAGGATTACAGACCCACAAAGAGTGCATACTACAGTACATAACAAAGGTCATACTTAGGAGGAAATACCTGCATATCAATAGAAGTTCCGGTAGTCACAAAAAAAAGTCCAAGAAGTAATCCTCTGAATGGCCTTATATCAGCTTCAATCTGAGTACGAAAGTTTGTCTCTGCTAGCAGAGCCCCAGCTAAAAAGGCTCCAAGCTGCACCATGGGATAAATATCAAATGATAAACTGAACTGTTATCTGCCTCAATTGGCATCACTTGTTTGAGATGTATCTGACCGTGTCACTAAAGCCCAACTTCTGTGTTAAAAGTGATGTTCCTGCAACAGTCAAAAGGCAGAGTGCAACAAAAGCTTCCGAGCTTCTCGTTTCTGCAACAACCTATAACCGATAAACACGATTTGTTGTTTCAGCAGCAAAAATATAAGTGTATCTATTCACTGTTCCTATATTCTCCCCTGGTTACATTTTATACTTGGCCAAAGAACAAGAATGAGCACCTCAAAAACTCGCCTCCATATGTACTTCCCTCCGAAAGAAAGCAACCCCAGTCCACCTAAAGCCTTCAGACTTTCTTTAGCAAGCATTGGCAAAATACTTTCTTCTATCAGATTCTGCAGAGATTTGATGATCAAACAATACTCATGGTAGTCATAAACACATATAGCAGTAGTGCAAAGAAACAAGAAATGGCAAGTCCGTTAGCTTGATCATACATCTGTATAAAATTTAAGGGAAGTTAATGCACATACCCGTGCAGAGATAATTTAGACTCAGTTGGGAACAAATTTTGCTAAATTAAGACTCATTGATAGCTCTTGCAATTAAACATATTGTCCATGTATGAGATATTTTTACCTCTCTTCCTTCGGGGAAAAAAATTATCTAAGTAACTAGTTAAGACTTAAGATAATGATGCTTAGACATCAATTTTTAAGTTAAATATTTTCCCACTAACTGCATCAAAGAAAATTTATTTACATTATAGGTTTCCAAGCTCCATGTACCTGGGTCTCCAGCACCGGTAGTATGACTAAAAGAGGCACAACAGCAATGTCCTGCGGATATCAAGCAGAATAGAACAAATGAGGAAAACTAAACGGGCAACTGTCCTTGAATATTCACACCATTGTCCTTGGACAGAATGCAGAAAAGGAACAAGACCTTTTCGCCATTCCAAATGCAAGTGATGTGCCTTAAGAGCATTTAAATCTCAAACATTTAGACCTATACGAATATCAAAAGTTCCAGTTCCTTTATTTGTTCTTCATTTCTCTTGCCTCTCTTTTACTTCCCCTTGAGGGATGGGTTAAATGTATTTTCTTGAATGTAAAGATGAAAATAGAACCTGAAGTAGAAGTATTCCCAAAGTAGCTGAGCCAAATCTAGTTGGAAGCTCACCCTTCTCTGCAAGAATCTAAAATTATGCCAAAATGAGTAGAGAACCCACTGATATATTCACAAGCAATAATTTCAGCTTCTGCTAACATAGGGTAAACCCCACATAAATTCAGCAACTAAAGAGAAGATATCTTTATTTTTCATTATTGGAAATTATTCTTGAAAAGTTAAAAAGGGTTTAAAAAAAAGCAAGAAAGTTAAAGCAAGAAAACTAGAGGTAACAATGAGAATACACATGAAAGTTCTCTAAGAATAGGTTCAGCATCAGTAGGAAATTCCATATTTATGTAAGTCTAGTATATAAAGCCACGATAAATATTAGCTTGAAAAGGTCTAGATGTCAGGAAACAAAGGGTGCTACTGAAGCTTCTCTCAGGCAATACGGATTGTCCTGAAGATGAATGCTATCTCTGTATTATCTTAAAAAGTTAAGAGTGAAGTGTCATAACCGTCAGTACCATACAGAATCTCTCGATTCCAAAATTCAATCTTTAAAAAATCTTTCTATTTACGCATAAAGGCAAATAAACAGGAATGATGACAAGAGAAGCTGAGTCACGCATCAGCTAAACAACTGGTCCATGGCGTTAAGAGTTGTAACAGATCTAGGACTGCAACTACATGATTTGTAGTTATATAGATGCTGAACTGTGTGATGGGGATACATTTTAATTACAGGATGCTGTTCTATCATCTATGCTAGTGGTCAAAATCTGATAAGATATCAAGTGCACAATCTGCTACTCCCTCCGTTTCAATTTAAATGATGTAGTTTGACTTGGCACAAAGCTTTAAAGAAAAAGTCTTTTGAAACATGTGGTCCTAAAAGCTTAAGGGGCAAAAGCTTTGTAGGGCCATGATATTTTTGTGGCTATAAAAGCTTCTCATTAAGGGTAAAGTGGGTAAAATGAAAAGTTTAAAGTTATATTGTTTCCAAATATAGAAATGTATCAATTCTTTTTGGAACGGACTAATAAGGAAAGTGTGTCATTTAAATTGAAACAAAGGAAGTACTTTGCAAACTTCAAAGGAACTTAGTCTTGTCATCACGGAAAAGAATTGAAGTATAAAATAGAAGTGAGTCAGGCACCAGAGAAGTTTTATGCTAGTTGCAAGACAAAGCCACAGCCATATCATAAGCTGAAGCCTCGTCAGCAGTAACTAACGTTATCAAATAGGTTGCACCCAAAATGCCATTAACAGGGGATACATCATATCTCCTAATAAAGTTCAATGTTCAGTTGTTGCAGATTTACACTCAAAATAGCATTACTAGGTTGCCAAATATTTCCGCAGAAATGAATCTTTAACAAGAAAAAGGGATTTGCAGAGTTCATTCACAAACCAGGCATTGTAGCATAATAAATTACCTGCAGAACAAAAGCTGAAGAAGATAGAGAGAGAGCGGCACCAATAACTACAGCCTCATCAACACTTCTAATATTCACCTGCATCCTAAATAAGTTACTGATGAAGAAGCAAAATTGTGGATAAAGGAGTGTAGATGGTGGGTAAGTGCCAAATAAATAGCTATGCCCAAAGACAAAAAGGAGGAAAAAGAAGAAGAAGTGAAAGAGAATCGTTTATATCTCTATGGGGAAAAAAAAAGGAAAAAGAAGAATCACTACATCCAGTAAGCCACTGATGAAGCAGAAAGAGGATAAAGGTGCCTGTAGATGGTTAGTAAGTACCAATTGAGTATCTATATTTTACTGTATAAATTAATATGAAAAAGAAAAAGGAAGAAGCCTTCTGTCCTCTTATGAAGCCTTGTCTTCTAGGACCACCGGCTGATGGGGGATTCTAAAGACTTGCACAAGCCCCAGATATGACTTGCATGATCTGCCTGCTACAGCAGTTATTTTCTGTAGCCTTATTAAAATCTCTAGGTGACGCATTCCTTTCACACCCAATGAAACCTGAATCAGACAAGCCTCAGAGCCTAGAGCAGATAAGCCTAACCACTAGCTGAAAATGCTCAAAACTATTTCAACAAGTAAATTTACTTGAGGCACATATACAAATATTGAATTTGTGAACCGTCTCATCTCAAGTTTAAGCTGTTGAAGATGGAATACTCTTTATTAACTAATTTTAAATCTTCAACATGCCACTTCACCTTTGAACCTGATACTTTTTCTTCGCCCAAGCATAAGAAAATATTTTGTGAAATGTACCATCTGTTAGAAATAGAATACTTCAATTTATTATTTAAGTCGTCGACACGACTATTCAGAACACTCTCCCTCTCCCTCTCCCTCTCCCTCTCCCTCTCCCTCTCTATCTCTCTCTCTCTCTCTCTCTCTCTCTCGCCCTCCCTCCCTCCCCTCTCTCTCTCTCTCTCTCTCTCTCGATGGGTGGTGGTGACAACCTTTACCTGCTCTACTACCACATAGAAGTTTGAATTGTCTCATAGAAATGGAATGTTTTTATTTATTGTTTAGCCCAAGTCTCAATCAGCTTGAGCTTCACGCATAGTTGATTGTCGACTGATTGATTTAGAAAACCAATAAATGCTTCTTTCTAATGAGGAGGATTAGCGAAGGGTCAGGAAATCAATTGTATGAGTAAATAACATAAATATTGGTTGACCTTTACGATATGAATATACCTAAACGAATGATATTCACAGTGGCCTATGCTGTTCTGTCACAGATGTCATTGTAAAGTGCAGTAGCATATATAAATTAAGACGAAAGAAGGCAAAACAACGTGAAGTAATGAATTCTTTCAACAGTTACATGATTGCGATTTAGCAAGGAGCACCATTCTTTCTGGTATCTTTAAGGGAACGAAAGTGAAATGACAAGGGACTAATCAACAGAACAATATAACCAAAAAAAAAACATGGTGAAATGACGAAGAGCTAAATAGAGTAAACGAAGGAAAGGACTGACAAACTACTTAGTCGTGTCTGGTTAACTATTTACCCAGTCGGGTTTCTTTCTTCTAAGTGGTATACCAACATACCACATGCACACTCCTGTATCAATATATATTTCTAGCCTTCCATAAAGGCCTTTCTGTCAACTATACAGAGGTATTTCAGTACAATTAGTTCCTAAAGGAAGACTTACCAGATCAGGCCTTGAGTGAAAAAGAAACACCAGAATCTTTGTTCCAATAGCATCATTAGGTGGAAGCTCGAATGATGTAAATGCTAGGGTTGATAATACAACCTTCAACATAACAAACAAGAAAATACAAGGCAAATGTTAGAAGGACCTCATAGTACCTAGGTACAACTATCCTAAAGGAATTCACCAAATAGATAAAACTTCAAGCATTCCATTATACTAGAGCACCAAAAATAGCACATACTTGACTTTCATAACAACCTTCAACAAAAAGATGTTAGAAAGACCTCAGTACATGAGTACGAATATCCTTCAGATGCAGAACAGAAGTAAAACTAGGACCTGACATAATTTTTAGCTGCTTAAGAGGCAAACTTTTCCTCATCAATTTGAATCAATATTGTTTATTAACTATTTCAAATTATGAAGGGCATAAAATAGTGTAAACAATGTAAACTGAAAAATAACACAAAGAATACAATGTTGCATGTACTAATGCAAATGCTTTTTTCCCAAAAGTATAACAAAAAACTCACTTCCCATCTCCGATCCTTTCAGCCCCTTATCATCATGCTTTCTTTTTCCCAAATAATTTTTTGCTCAAGAGATAGCTCATCCAGATTTAAGTTTAGCATTTCATTACAAGGATATTAGCTAAGAAAGTAAAACCTTCACTGAAAACCAACTGAAACAAATAAAAGTACAATAACAAGTGCTAACGGGTTCCCCAACTTACACACAACCATGTAATGAAAACAGAAAAAGAAACACTTGGTGTATCGTGATTTGTGAAGTCTTAAACAGGACTTAAATAGAAATGTGTCAAAGAGAAAGAGAAGGGTGGGAACTCTGGCTTTGAGAGGCTTTCTATTGAAAAGCATGTCTGTAACGAGAAGGGGATTGTTTCTACCTGGTAAGGAGGAGATGGAGCTGCCCTCGCTCCTCCATCATGTTAATGGCAGACGAAGGAACATAAGCGAATGAAATGATTTCTCTTGAGACACGGTGAGAAGGAAGGTTCACAATTTATACACACCATTAGCTTTGAGCTTTCGTTACTGTACAACAACTACTACTACTACTACGTCTCAGTCCTAAACAAAGTTGGGGCCAGCGATATGAATCTTCGCTTCTTTCTTTAAGCTCAACTTATATCATCATCATGCCAAAATCAAATAACAATAGTATTGAAAACAAGTTTTATATATTTAATAGTAATAGTAATAAGAAAAATAGTACTCACTCTGTTTCAAAAAGAATGAACCTATTCCTGTTTGGAGAGTCAAATAAGGTTTTCTTTGACCATGTTTTTTGCAAATAGTTATTAATTTTGCTTTTGAGAAGGAAAGAAAGCAGTTTATTGCAAATAGTTTTTAGATATGTTGAATTGTTGTAGATTTTTTAGAAGAAGAAAAGGCTTCTTGTACTTCAATGTATTTCTTACATCCCTAAATAAAGGTATTTATACACTAAGTCCTATGACTATTTTAGGAAGGAAAATCAATTATAATCAATCAGAATAAATCAAATCTCAATCAAAATCAATCTTTCTCGTTCAGAATCAAATCTTTCCTAATAATTAAGTCAATCAACACTCCCCCTCAAGTTGGTGCAAAGATGTCGCACCTGCCCAACTTGCAAACCAGCATAAGAAAAGTCTGTTTGTTGAGACCCTCGGTAAACACATCAACTAACTGTTTTTCCGGTGGCACATTAAACAAACCCAAGACACCAGTTGTAATTTTTTCTTTGATGAAGTGTCGATCAATTTTCACATGCTTTGTTCGGTCATGCTGGACTGGATTATGAGCTATACTAATGACAGCCTTATTGCCACAGTACAAGGAAAGTTTCCTTTTCGAACAGTCTCAAATCCTCTAGTAGCTTTTGTAGCCAAAGCAGTTCGCAAACACTCTGGGCCATAGCTCTATATTCGTCTTCCGCACTTGATCTAGCAACTACACTTTGCTTCTTGCTTCTCCAAGTAACTAAGTTTCCTCCTACTAGCGAACAGTAACCGAATGTAGATATTCTATCATCCAGAGATCCAGCCCAATCCGTGTCTATAAAGGCTTCTATTTGGAGGTGATCATGTTTGGAGAAAAGTAGACCTTTCCCTGGAGCTGACTACAGATACAGCAAAATGTAGAAGAAAGCTTGCATATGAGGATTTCGGGGATCATGCATTAACTAACTCACCAAGCTAACTGAATAGGCTATGCCTGGTCTAGTATGGGAGAGATAAATAAGTCTTCCAACCAACCTCTAATATCTCTCCTTATCAACTGGCTCTCCAACTCTACTTGTAACTTGTGATTGCTTTCAACGGGAGATTCTGCGTGTCTGCAACTTGTCATACCAGTTTCTTTCAAGAGATCCAGAATATACATCCTCTGAGAAATAAAGATTCCTCTTTTTGATCTAGCGCCTCAATTCCCAAGAATTACTGCAATTTTCCTAGACCCTTGATCTCAAATTCATGTGCCAACTTCTTCAATCGGGCCATCTCCTCTTCGTCATCTCAATGTCATTACTATGTCATCAGCATAAACTATGAGAAGAGTGAGTTTACCCGTATGATGTCTTATGAAGAGGGTGTGATCAATATTGTTGGTAACCAAAGGAGATCATTGCTTTGCATAATCTGTCAAACCAAGCTCTGGGGGATTTCTTCAATCCGTACAAGGCTTTCTTCAATCTGCATACCTTTCCTTGACTTTGTGCAGTATCAAATTCAGGAGGATTCTCCATATACACCTCTTCTTCTAAATCTCCATAAAACATCATATTGTTGCAAGTCCCAATCAAGATTAGATGTACAAGATAAAAGAATTATAATAGTGTTCATCTTAGCAATAGAGGCAAATGTCTCTTGATAATCCACTCCATAAGTCTGAGTGAATCCCTTAGCCACCAATCTTGCTTTGAATTTTTCACCCGAGCCATCACCGTTGTGCTTCACACTAAAGACCCATTTGCATCCAACCACTTCTTATCTGGCGGTGAAGTGACAAATTCTCAAGTCTTATTTCTTGACAAGACATTTATTTCTTCAATCATAGCTTGCTTCCATTTAGGATCTGTAAAAGCTTCCCTCCAATTCTGGGGAATAGACACAGAAGAAATAGACAAGGCAAAGGCTCTATCGGAGGGATACAAAGAATTATACGAGACAAAATTAGATAAAGGGTGTTTGGCGGTGCAAGATCTGACGCCTTTTTGGTGAGCAATAGGTTCATCTAACTCATTAGGAAATGTAGATAACTCACCAGTAGAAGAAGGTTTAGCTTCGGTAGATTGCATGATGGCTTCTTCTACTCTATTTTTCCTTGAGTAAGTTTTCAGATCAAGCCTATCCAAATACCCAATAGTCTCCCCCTGAATTCTTTCTCCAATTTCACTTTCCCATGTGACAATGTCATCAAGAGGTCCAGTAATGGAATTAGGTAGAATCACCTCTTCCTCCTTATTGCTCTTTCTCGGAAGAGGTGATGAGGTAATACCGAAATAGGGCTCAAATTCTCGAAAAGATGAGGTTGATAACATTTGTAACATTTCTGTGTCGGATAATACCCAATGAAAACACATTTTATAGTTCTAGAATCAAGTTTCTCAGAATTTCTAGCGTGGAAAAAGCAAACACGCCCAAATACCTTTGGAGGGACAGTATATTCATTTTTACCCTTTAAAGCTTCTAGAGGACTTTGAAAATTGAAGTTTTTAAGTGCGATTCCTTTGATAAGATAGCCACTCACTAGAATAGCATCCCCCAATAAGGTTTTGGTAAGGTGCATGGTGAACATAAGAGATCGTGCTACTTCTAACAAATGGCTATTTTTTCTTTCATCGACCCCATTTTGTGCACTAGTAAAAGGACAATCAGTCTAATGGACTATCCCATTCAACTCCAAATAAGCACCAAATCTTTTATCCATGTATTCGCTACCATTGTCAGTTCTCAAGATTTTTGTTTTGGCATCAAACTTAGTATAGATCATCTTATGAAATGACAAAAAACAAGTGTAAACTTCAACTTTTGGCTTTAACAAATATACTCAAGTCATCCGAGTGCAGCAATCAATAAAAGTACCAAACCATCGACTACCGGACAAAGAAACGGTTTGTGTAGGACCCCATACATCAGAATGTATAGTCATAAATGGAGTTGTGTTTCTATTATCACTCACAGGATAAGAGTTTCTGGTATGCTTGGCATATTCACATGCATCACAGTACAAAGATTCAAATTGAGTCCTTGAAAATAAATCGGGATATAACCTCTTCAAAACAAAAAATGATGGATGTCCTAACCGTCTATGCCGTTGTATTATTTCTTGGTTGACATCCTTACTTTCCCCAAAAAAGGCTTGACCAGAGTTTTGAATTCCATATAATATATACAAGTCATCATGCAATCTACCACTGCCAATCATTTTCCTTGTTTGAAGATCCTGAAAAATACAATGATCGGAATAGAACTCGATTTTACAGTTTAGAGCTTTGATGATGGCACTACCAGATAAATGATTGACAGGGAACTCATGGACATGGAGCACTGATGATAGTTTAATATTAGGAGTACAAACGACAGAATATGTACACCATAGTTAGTTGTTAAAGAATCAATGGTTATTTTAAGATTATCTCCTCTGAGACACGGAGAATAATTTTGAATGCCTTTAGAAGAACCTGTCATGTGTCTATTTGCACCAGAATCAACAATCCAAGAATTAAGGTGAGCAGCAAAGGCAATACCTGGTTACACATAATAGGATGTGGCAACATTAGCGGAGTCAAGTTTGGCTAAGAAGCGACGAAGAAGCTGAATTTCATCTGAAAACAAGATTTCTCCAGAAACCGTCTCCTTGAATGTCTCCATATTTTCTACCCAATCAGAAGGAAATCTAAAGAAAATTGCTAAAAAATAATCTGCCTCGTCGGAAACCAAATCTGTCTCGACGGAACCAGAAGGGGTTTGTGTTGCGGACAACCACCAAGAGAGAATACTCGACCTCTTTGATAAAAACGGAACCCTAGTGTTGCGAGAGAAATAACTCACCTCAAAAAGGCAGGGCTCTGATACCAAGTAGATTTTTTAGAATAAGAAAAGGCTTCTTGTATTTCAGTATATTTCTTACATCCCTAAGCAAAGGTATTTATACACTAAGTCCTATGACTATTTTAGGAAGGAAAATAAATTACAATCAATTAAAATCAATCAGAATGAAATCTTTCTCAATCAGAATCAAATCTTTCCTAATAATCAAATCAATCAACAATTGTTAATTATTGTGACTTATAGTACTTTTATGTAGTTTCTAAATATGTAATTTTATTTCAAAACTTTCTGAATTTATGTCCGAAGTCACAACGAGAATTAGTAAATTTGACCATCATACTCTGAAAAGGTTAAAACAAATTGAAAAGGAGGGAGTAATATTTAAAAGCCTATTCTAAACTACTCCCTTCGTTCCAATTTATGTGAACCTGTTTGACTGGACACGGAGTTTAAGAAAAAATGAAGACTTTTGGAATTTGTGGTCCTAGACAAGATAAAAAGGGTCCAGAGTATTTGTGTGGTTATAAAAGCTTCTCACTAAGGGTATAATTGTAAGTTTAAGCAAAATTCTTTCGAATTTAGAAAGGGGTCATTTTTTTTGGAACGGACCAAAAAGAAAATAGGTTCACATAAACTGGAACGGAGGGAGTAGTAAGTATCACCTATATGGATCTTTTTTGTTACTATACATCAACAAAATAATTATGAGAGTCTAAACCATGATTGGACATTCTCTTAGTTCAAGTTTTTTTGGGGGTTATGTTTCCTACCCGATGTCCAGTACCAGCATTGGGGCCCGACTACCACTCTACCACACCCTTGTTGGTTTAGTTCAAGGTCTCATTGCAGAATTTTCCACTAATAGTAGTACCTTAATCAGGTCTAGAATGAAATTGGCTGCTAGAGTGAATCACATCCTTCTGTCCTAAAACAGAGCAGAGGATGAGTATTTACTATCAGCCCAGGTGGTGCTTGAAGAAAAAAAAGTACTCTAGCAACACCAGAGTGTAAACCTTTATGTATCAACCACACTCATGTCAAGACGTGCTACAAAGATTAGATGAGAGAGTAAACTGATGTAATAAGAACCAAAGAAGATGAGGTGAGGACTTCCTTGATGAAAGTGGCCGATTCCAACACACACACATCGTGTTTCTGCCCGTATATTGTCCGTTAAGCTTTATCTATAGATTTTGTTATGCAACAGTGACTATCCATGAGCCAGAATCCACAATAATCAGATAGAAAAGAAAGATAGGGAGAATGAGAACCATATTTTAGTGGTATCTCCATAGATAGCAATACCCGACACCCAGTTAGTCTCATTGGAAAGATGCAATGGAATCCAAACTCCTAACGGCCAGGAAATGTTTCCAAAAGCTGAGAATCAACTTTCACTCTATGTACAACCATATCCCACGTAATATCTGCCACATGCTAATTCCTAAAATATCAGACAACAAACAACAACATATCCAGTACTATCCCACACTGTGGGGTCTGGGGAGGGTAGTGTGTATACAGACCTTACCCCTAATAGAGAGGTTGATTCCAATAAACCCTCGGCTCAAGAAAGCATAAGCACCACATTAACGAAAATATAGAAACGAAGGGACAGTACCACAAAGCCATATAAAAGCAGAATAAAAACAATAAGATAGTAAGGTGATCAACAATGAAAAAAAATAACGGTTAGTCATAAAAACTACTGTTATGCGAGTCAATACTACTGTTATGAACACTCTAGACTACCTACTCTACTACCCTAATTCTCGACCTCCACACCTTCCTATCAAGGGTCAGGTCCTCGGTCAGCTGAAGTCGCACCATATCTTGCCTAATCACCTCTCCCCACCTCTTCTTTGGTCTACCTCTACCTCTTCGTAAGCCCTCCAATGTCAACCTCTCACACCTCCTCACCGAGGTATCTGTGCTCCTCCTCGTCACATGACCAAGCCACCTAAACCGCGTTTCCCGCATCTTGTCCTCAATAAGGGCCGCACCCACCTTATCGCGAATAACCTCATTTCTGATCCTATCTAACCTGGTGTGCCCGCACATCCATCTCAACATCCTCATCTCTGCTACCTTCATCTTCTGGACATGAGCGATCTTGACTGGCCAACACTCAGCCCCATACAACGTTGTTGGTCTGACCACCACTCTGTAGAACTTACCTTTAAGTTTCGGTGGCACCTTCTTGTCACACAAAACACCGGAAGCAAGTCTCCATTTCATGCATCCCGCCCCAATACGATGTGTGACATCTTCATCAATCTCCCCATCCCCTGAATAATAAACCCAAGGTACTTCAAACTACCTCTCCAAGAGATGACCTGCGAGTCCAGCCTCACCTCCCCTTCCCCTCCTCAAGTCTCGCCACTGAACTTACACTCCAAGTATTCTGTCTTGGTTCTGCTCAACTTGAAACCTTTAGATTCCAGGGTCTGCCTCCATACCTATAATTGCGCGTTCACACCGTCTCGCGTCTCGTCAATTAATACAATATCATCTGCAAATAGCATGCACCACGGCACCTCCCCTTGGATGTGGCACGTCAGTACGTCCATCGTCGGAGCAAACAAAAAATATCAAACAAGAACTGTAATAAATGTCTCAAGAAGGAGATGCATTGTCCTCAAGCACAACCTGTCCGCGAAAGCATTGTAACTTCTTAAAGGAAATCTAATAGAATAAAATGTTTGTTGCTGAAACAATAGATAGTCTTTAGCCATGGGATGTATTATATAAGTAATCTATCAAATGTGGCGATTCAAAATATTTTATGACAAATACCTGAGTCAGTCCCATGCCAAAGGCAAACTTTGCAAGAGCTTTCAAACGTGCAAGTGAAAGCTCCAATCCCATTTCAAAAAGCTGTAAAATGATACTTCCTTCAGTTAAATCCAGCCTCGCAACATACTTAACAAACAAAAACCAAGCAATACAAGAGAAAGAATACAACATATGATGAAAATGGGAGAAGAGAAAATTTTTGAATTAACAAGTTGAATCTGTAATCCTGTGATGTTAAAGAAATGAAGGGGGCAACATTTAAATTCTAGCAGATGGAACACAGAGCATATTCCTCCATTTAAGATATACGCCCTCTGTTTCAATTTATGTGAACTCATTTGATTGGGCATGGAGTTTAAGGAAAGATAGCAGACTTTTGAACTTGTGGAGTAAAATGAGGCACATATATTTTGTGTGGCTATAAATCATTGCATAAGGTAAATTGTTTCCAAATAAGGAAGAGGTCATTCTTTTTGGCACAGACTAAAAAGGAAATAGATTTACATAAATTAAAACGGAAGTAGCAGAACTTGGAAAGGTCTAAAGAAACATAGAACCTTTTGAAATACAGATTACTTGGGTTTTGTTTCCATGGAAATATTACTAGTCGTTTAGAGCTAAGTTCTAGACATAAAGCTTTCTCTTCTTTTTTGTGCTTCCTTACCCTGCAATAGTCCCACTTTAGCAAACCAGAGAAATATCAGCCTTTATTTTTCAAGATTAAATAATGTATTTGCTTGTCACTTCCATTCTCCATCCCCCACCCCCCACGATAAAACAAAATTCTGATCCAACCAAAAATAAAATCACTGATCTTAATTAAAATGGTCTTTACTTGTCCGCATAGATTTAATTGATTGTTTGAGATTGATCTTTATATCCGAGAATACACAACAACAACTACCCAGTAAATTCCCACAAAGTAGGGTCTGGGGAGGGTAATACGTACGCAGACCTTACCCCTACCCCGATAGGGCAGAGAGGCTGTTTTCAATCGACCCTCGGCTCAGGAAAAAAAAAACAAGAAACAACAATTCATCAGTAACTTCAACATAAATCGTATAAATAGTAACCTAAGCATTAAAACAGTAAAATACATGACATGTAATGATATCAGCCAGAATCTACCTTCCGGGACTAAAATCAACAACAATCTTAGTGAAGCTAAATAAAATCCGTACGCCATCTATGACAAACCTTATCCAACCCCACCCACCCCGGGAATGAAGTAAGAAAAGCTCTAGTACCCCCTACCCTACAACCCTTGTGCTTGACCTCCAGACCTTCCTTCATATCCGAGAATACACAGTAGATAAGAAAAACAAATTATTTCACATAAATCTAAATGCAAGCAATGGGATGAATACAATATCAGGTACTACCATATGCACGGCATATCATGCAAGTCTATCAATAGATTTCTCAGTGTTCTTAGGATAAGTAACAGAAAATTCCAGCTCTGCAGGTAAAAAGGTTTTTTAAAAAGAAAAGGAAGAACAAGAACAAAAGGAGCGAGAGAAGAAAATGATACTAGATTGTTAGGCATTACATGCACAGTTAAACCCTCAAAATAGGATGACAGCACCAATGAGCTTACCAAGAAAAGAATCCCCCATTCGGAAAGAACTTTAACATCCGTGATGTTTCTGATTAGCCCAAATTGATTGAGCACAACTCCAGCAAAGAAAAAACCAAGTATCTGAAAGCAATAAACAGATTAGCACCACATGACTACAAGAGATCAAACTTTAGTTCAGTACTACTCAATCACTATCTCCAACTTCTGTGACACGTAATTTGATGCGATTCCAACAAATTTCTAGGTTACAAATAAATTCATCCCATGCTTTCACAAATAAACTATGAGAAAGTAAGTGTTTGCAGATACGGGAGGCCAATTCACGGCATCATGTCAAGTAATTAAAAATATAATCACTTCTAGGAACTTCATGTTTTTGTCAAGGAAGCCAAAGAGTCATTTAGCCCGAAGAGTCACTTGATTGTTTTAAATTTTAATGTGGATGTGCTATAAGAGCCTTGAGCTAGACTTTGAACTGTAGATTATTTGCCAAATTCATCAAATACCCTCTTGAAGAGCGGTAAAATATATCAAAGACTTCACCTAGGTTACGTAAATTTTGACTCAAGTGCCGGTGCAAGTACTAAAATGGCTGCTATATTACTAAGGTTTTCAGCAGATTGATAAGTTATGTTGAACACTAGCAACTGAGTTCCATAGATAGACTCAGAGGGTAGCAAGTATAGTAAATGTCAAATATACACAATTCAAAGTTTTCTTTCACCAAGTCAAAAGTTGCTTTATTCTCTCATTGGAAAAAACAAGTTCAAGGAAATAAGTCTTTGGTTGAACTAGGGTGAGAGATGGATAAGTAGGTCCTACTCATTCTAAAGTTAACTTAGAACAGAATCCAAGATACAATTTGAACTGAGATATTTACATCGGTATCTTGATAATACAGAATAAAGGCATATAATTCACAATGTTGTCCAAATGTAGGACACATGAATAGGGATGTAAAAAATTGTCACGAGTTTATTTATGGATATCCTCATTTCGAAAGGGCATATTTAGAAATCAATATCACGTACATGGATGCCTTTCCTTTTTACGCTACACCAGATCATATCTACATTGCCCAAACTAACTACCTGCTTTACAGCAACATTGATACTGATTGAGCTAGAAACTAATACCTCAATGTTGAACAAAGGTAATCTTGGCAAAAGCTAAGGCCTTATTTGACCAAAAAAGTCATCAGCAAAATTTATTCACTAAACGAAGAGAAGCTTCACTAATGTATCAAATAACATAAGGAGATAGCACTTGATTAAAAACGCAGAAATGTTTAATAATAAGGTACTTATCTTATGATACAGACAAGCGTAACCAATATTGCACACATGTCGCTGATTATGAAGCTAACAAAGATAAAGGGCTTGAAGATTGTAATCAACTCACAGGGCTAGCTTTTATGCTCTTAAAGGCAGGAACAACCAGTACGGTCACAGCTAAGAATGTCAAAGTGTCCAACCCGAGGTCATTGATAACATCAACAGCACTGGCAACGTCAAGTGATGCATATATCTGAAACTTACTCCTCAAAGACTTCTGGTGTTTTAAGATGCAAACCCCTCTACCACCGCAGGAAGATGAAAATGGTGTACTTTTGCAGACACCATTTGTTCCAGAAAATGGACGGTTTATCTTGTGATGCAAAGAAACTGATGAAATATGAATGGATTTGTTACAGACATATGATACATTAGAATAATGTCGGCGCAAATAAGATGCTGTAAAAGTGGACCAGGTAGAGCTCGTTTGAGATATTACATTATATCCCTGCAAGTTGAACATCAGCAAAAAGGTTCACTTCCCAAGACATTGCCTCTAAGAAAGTACAATTAGTTCTAATTAATTTGAGTATATGTCACTAGAGAATTCTAAACAGATGCAGAGAGACTATAAAAGAACATGAAAGAAAAGCAGATATTCAGATGAAAGCAGCACCAGGACAAACTTAAGTACGCAGCACTATGTGGTAGTGGTCGGTTGACGGCCACCATAAAAATTGTCAAATTATAATGAATCCCCTGAATATAGATAGAGGATTCACATAGCCGCCTCCAACAAGTTTCTAATTCAAATAGTGGACTACTTTGCTTTAAAAAAGATAGTTAACAGACAATTATTTCAAGGCAGTCCACTCCAACAACCACCTGAGCATAAACTGGCAAGAAATACTATGATTAAATAATCCTAGAACTAGAGTTATTTGGGTGTGCGAACAAAATTTCACATTGGTAACTCCATATCAAGAGTATTCTTGGGTTGTTACCCTTACAAGCTTAGAGACGCACACATATAATAAAAAGCTAGTAGTGGGCTTCGGTTGCCATAATACTCTAACAATGTGGGTGGCACACAATGAATCATGAAAATTGACTCATGGATCGTGGTAGTAGGTCACGTGGAACTTAGTTCGAGCGGGAGATCGTTGGGTGTACAAAGAAAGTCCTACATTTATAGCTCCATATTAAGAGTATCTTTGGGCTGTTTAGATCAACAGTTGGTATCAGAGCCAGGTTCGGCGAGATGAGTGTGGCAACGGCAGAGTGATGGCATGGGGCTCGGTTTACTTCTCTTTACGAGCTTAGAGATGCCAACAGAAAAGAAAAAGCTAGTAGCGGGCTTCGATTGCCATAAATGCTCAAACAATATGGGTGGCACACAGTGAATATCGAAAATGGACTCGTGGATCGTGGTAGTGAGCCACGTGGAACTTAGTTCGAGCGAGAGATTATTGGGTGTGGGAATAAAGTCTCACATTGGTAGCCTAAATATAAGGTGTAGGGGACTCTTAATGGTGTACGGCCTTTTGGGGAAAATCATACGAGCTTGACCCAAAGCGGAGGATATCACACCATGTTAAGAGTATCTCTGGGTTGTGTTAGCTCGAGAGAGATTAAGCAGTCATTGCATATACTAGCAAAAGTATTCCTCAACCCACTAGAAAAGAAAAAAAAAAGGAATGATATAGCATCCTCAAGAATTCTACCCTGTTTGGCTAATAATAGGTAAAGTAATATTTTCAAAAACTATACTCCTAGATTATCTCGGTTTGCACTTGCAAAGCATAGCCTTTCCCAACCCCGGATAAGGAGAATGTGTTATGTGTAGGTTGACAGCCATCATTAAAATTCAATCAAGAGATATGAAGCGCAGGCACAAACTCAAAGAATATACAAATTTATGAACATATATGGAAAGTCATACCTTGGCTTTGGGACCTGGACAATGAAGGACCAAGTCAAACATAGTGTTCACTTTGAAGACAACAAAGTGAAAGCTTTACGAAAGACACTAAGCATTGAGCAAATCTCCAATAACCCAAAAATGAAGACCTACTCAAATTTTCGAATAAAAAGTTGATGGTAACAGTAGGAAAAGCCAAGAAAGAATGAAGAGGATGACGAGTGGCCACGCTGTTTAGAGAGAGAAAGACAAAGGGGTGTGTTAGGGGGGAAGAGAGAGAACCGGAGAATCTGGATTGAGGAGCTAAGTAGAGACGTTTCTGTTGTAGCAGCAGAGAATAACTGGTTCATGGACGAAAATGGATTTGGAGGATTTCTCTGACAAAAGACCGTTGTTTACGTGGCCTACTAAAATTGTTGATAAATTTCTGGTTTTCCTTTTCTCTTTCCATTATTTTTCTTTCTCCAGTATTTTTGGATGTCCCACAGGGCCACATCATATTTATCCGAACCCAAAATCCCCAAAATGTGGATGGACAATTGGTTCTCGCTAATGACAACTTTTCTAATTTATAGCAATTTGCCGTGACTCTCCAAAATAGTTGTCCTATCCATATTTTTTAAGGATCCGACACACATTCATCGATATTTTCAAAGAATTCAAGCAATATAGAATTTAGCCCTCAGAGTAATAATTTTGGCAGATAAATTTTGAGAGAGAAAATATCCATGTTGTTTGTTATAAATAAGTTGAAAGAATGTGTTTGTCCATCTAATCTATTCATTCATACATAGCACTCCATGAACCTCTTGTATATATGTATTGTCATGACCCGAAAATCCAATTGTGATATCATGATGGCGCATAACGTTCACTTGCTAGGCAAGCTAACATTAGTACACGATTAATCATTTTTAGACAATTGAAATCAATATAATAAGAATTAAAGCTGTAAAATTTCAAAGTAGATATAATAACTCTAACACCAACTAGCCAAAACTCGGAATCTAGTGTCACAAGTACATGAGCACACTAAAAGTGCTACAACCAATGTCTAAATGAAAGTACAACTGTTTGAAACAAAATAAACAGTAAATCTAGATAAGGAAGGAGACTTTAGGGACTGCAATCGTCGTGCAAGTCTACCTCGAGTCTCCAGATGTAGATATGATCCGAGCATAAGCACCGCAAGATACTGCTGGGACGTACACCAGAAATTGCACAAGAAGTGCAGAAGTGTAGCAGGAGTACAACCGATCCAATATACTTTGTAAGTGTAGAGCCTAACCCTGATAAGATAGTGACGAGACTATGACAAGACACCTACTAAACCTTTGCAGATATATACCTAAAGCAACAGTACTAACAAGTAGAGCATTTGAAATAATAACATGGAGGGAACATGTAAAAAAGGATTAAGATAAGAACGGTAAGTAAAACATCGCTAAGTATCCTCTTTCCGAAATGCACAACAATGCAGCCAAATAATTCACAAATACGAAAACCAAGTAAAGCAATGAAATCATCAAATGGCACGGCATCACTCTTCGTGCTTTTACTTTCATCCACACCATGTAATATGATAAATGCAATGGCACGGCATCACCCTTCGTGCTTCTACGCTCATCCTCACCATATGGTAATGATATGATAAAAGAAATGGCATGACATCACCCTTTGTGCTTTACTCTCTTCCTCGCATGATATAACAAATGAATAATAAGCAATCAAGTACACGGCATCACCCTTCGTGCTTTAATCCTCACATTCGCTAATTCAATGTTAACTATATGCAAGTATGGCACGATAACACCCTTTGTGCTTTTCACTCTTCCTCACCAAGCAACAAAAATAATCCAAAGTATCAAGCAATGTGGGAAACCAATTTCAACTTCAATCATGATGTTATGATACGCAAATTCAACTTCCGATATCCCAACAACTTCAAATTAATCGATGAGTGCGGAGCGGACCATCAATAATAATCTAACTAAAGCATAAAAGGCATGATAAAGAAGAAATATGGTATAATACATCAACTTTCACTCGCATGCTTTAACCCATGACGACGCATATATGCTCGTCGCCTTGCATATACGTCGTCGGTGCATCAGATGCCCGCAAATGTGACACACTGATTACAAATGTGATCAATGCATCAGATGCACAAAAGTAGCAAATACAACATATTTCTCACAAATGCAATACACCATCAACCGCAAATTCGAGCTAAATTTCGCATTTGCGAAGCTCCCAGCCCCTAGCTCCAAGTCGCAAAAGTGAGTCATTGGTCGCAAATACGTACTCCCAGAGTCCGCAAATGCGATCAAATATTTGTGAATATGAAGTACCAATCCACCAGCCCCTTATTGCAAATGCGATCATTGGACTGCAAAAGCGAGCTCGTAAATGCAAGCCAGATGCGAGATCTACAGATTATTACCAGAACCAACATTGCACCGCCAATTTTAAGACCAACCAAACTCATCCTATACACACTTGAAACTCACCCGAGCCCCTCAGGCTCCAAACCGAACATAGACACAAGTGTAATAATATTATAAAAACTTGATCACTACCTCAAATCATCAAAATAACATCAAATAACAAGGATCGATAATCAAGACTCAAGGATTTTCAACTTAAACTCAATTTTCACAATTTCACATATAATGTGCTAAAACGTGTTCGAGTCAATCGAGACCCCAACCAATTGTACGTACAATTTAAAAAAACATACGAACCTACTAGAATTGTCTAAACACCGATCCAGGGTCGTTTTCCCAAAATACTGAATGTGGTCAACTCTAGCCTCATTTTTAGTCAAAACTTTTATTTTCTTCAAAATTTCACATAAGAGTTTTCCGAAAGGTGGCAGGAACCATGCACTCAAATAAATATACATCAAATAAAGTTATGGGAGGTGTCGGAACACAAAAAATAAGGCTAGTACCCAAAACGACCTATCGGATCGACACATTCTTTAAAAAAATATTCGTCCTTGAACGAACATAGAAAAGTACCTGGACTGATAAAAAGGTAGGGGTATTTACTTTGCAAATTGTACTCGGACTCCCGCGTAGCCTCCTTGATAGGATAACCTCTCCATTGCACTTTCATAGAGGTAAAACTCTCGGATCTCAACTTAAGAACTTGCCGGTCTGGAATAGCCACCAGCTCTTCCTCATAGGGAAAATTTTCAAGTCTTGCGAAAAAAAACTTTAAAATTAAGCTTTCAAGTCTCAAAAATGGTAGAGAATGGACCAAAATTATGAAATAGGGATTTTTATAGAAGTTTGGGATTTTTCCTTGAGGCAAAATGGTATAAAATGAATCAGAGTTACAAAATGAGCATGTGTCGCACGCCTAGGTCCACTCAACCTCATGCGCGATTAAAAATTTAGTTTCACTCACATGAGTATATCTCCTATTATATAACGAATTTGAAGAGGATTCAAAACAAAAATTGTAGCCCTTTAATTCTAGTATCTGACGGTTCAAAGCATTCGTCATTTGAATAGTTGTACAAATTTTTATGCTCGTTTTATTGAAGAGTAGAAATATAGTCACTACATGGGTATGTGTGTGCGATGCACACTCATGTGTTGGTCTCTGTAACTTTTGGTAACTTCTCCAATTACTCCATGAATGAACCTGAATCTTACTCGAGCCTCCTAGGACATTTTAAAAAAAACTCGATATATCCAATCACACTATACTAACGTTATAAGGTCTCAAAACATGAAGCGAAGCACAAATACTCAAATCAAAAGCTAAGGTCAACATAAAAAATCCTAAAAACTCTAATTTACATGCAATGGTGTCGAAACACCACTGAACCTCTCGAGTTCCAAATCAATCATCCTGCAAGTCCCAAACTATCATATGAACCTACTGAAAGTCTTATAATATGCAACGACACAAATACTCAAAAAGGGGTTGGGTTGTTACCTGGTGTTACTTTAGAGTTCTAATATTAAAGTTTGGAGTTTTAGATTTTTTTTACCTACAACAACTAAACTTTTGTGTGTTTGAGGGTGTTTCAAGAGTCTTTGAAAAAGTTGTTTACCTCGAAATGCAAGTAACAATTAAACTGTAATGTGGTTTTAAGGATACAGGATCTGATTCAATACCAATTGATATATGACGAATTAAATAAATGAATTGAACGGTAAAGATAAATCAAACCGTTATTGTAACAATATGTCGATCTCGATGAGGGACGGGCTCGAGATCAGATGCTAAGAACAACAAGAACAGAGTAAAATGTAAACAAATAAAGAGCAGCGTATTGTTATTTCTCAGTAAATGTATATCATGGTTACAATTGAACAGGGTTCCTCCTTATATAGTAGAGGAATCCTAAATAAGGTACAACTCTAATTTCGAAAATAAAATCCATGATTGGTATCAATAACCGTTAGCGGTTCCGTCACTCCCGAGATTCCCGCCGAGATGTATCGTCGGTTACTGATATCTCGCTATTTCGTTGCTCGATGTTGGTCATGTCTGGTCTCAACTCTTCAGTCTTCGTATCTTCGTTCTCGAGCTCGCTTCATCGTGAGCTTGGTCTCGAGGCAATCCCCTAAGCCCATAAAATCGGACATACTCGATTTTAACCGTATACAGATTCCCCGCGTTTCTTAGAATGAAATGATAAGATTCGACTTGAGCCTCGATTCCCTTACACCTCGATCATGATGTCGCCTTCGTGACAAAAGCGACAAATGTGACCGAAATATCCCGTCGATTCGGTTCCCCAAAATCATCAATGCATGTCAGTCGTCGGTCGGCCACTAGTGCCACCGAACCGTAACCACAAGCCTATAAATATCACATCCGTTGTTTATTCAAACTTTACTTTGCTTTGATTAAAACTATCAACTTTCTAATCCTTCTTATCTCCCTTTTATCGTCGCCTGTTACGTCGTCGTTGTTCTCACCGGACCACCAATTTCATTCATATATTCTACCTTCTTGCTTACATAAATGGTGAAAACCTCCAAGACCGTGCCGCAGAAGAAAAAAAACTCATCTTCCTCTTCCCGGTAGGCCGATGATAAAACACTGGTAGAACCAGCTCCCTACGAGTATGCTCCTGGACTTTTTGGTATCGGGCCGATGCGAACATGTGTAGATGTACATGTGTTCGATCACGAAGAGCCACATAAATGTCGTGAAGAAATATTGCAAATGGGGTCCTGAGGTGGTGGTGCGCATTCCTGCCCCCGAAGAGAGCATCACTACGCACGTGGATGGGTTCTTAAGTATTTACACTTACCCCTTCACACTGGGTCCCGTCGACCCCGTGATTTTTCTGTAGAAGGTACAAAGTTACCCTCGGTCAGATCCACCCTTCATTATGGCGCATAGTAATCATGCTGCGTTTTTTCTCCAACGATGTCGGGGGTTGGAGTTCACTCTAAACCACCTTATACGGTTGTACCGGCCTCGACTCTATCAAGGATTGATTAAGCTTCAATGTCGGGCAACAAAAACCTTATTCTCGAGCATAGACGAGGACAAGGAACGAGGTTGGATGAACCGATTCATACGGGTGAGGACCTGTGATATAATATCGAATGAGAAGATGTTGTTCCCTAAGGAATATAACCTCGATCATAAGTGAATCTTCATATCTCAATTTTTATGTTTCTTTTAACTTTGTGTAATACTTCCCTTTGACATGCAGTTGTCTCTTGGATGCCTCAAGCGGTGCCCGATCTCGAAGATTGGGTCCAAAAGCTAGTCTCTACTTCCACTCGCGCCGATCGAGCATAGCGGGATTTGGCAAAGGGCAAGTGGGAGGCCAAGAACCACGGTAAGGGTCTCTCCCTCTGTATTCTGAAGTAACTTCATACTTTGTTTATTACTAATTTTCCTTCATGCAGGTTTGGCCAAAAATGCCATTTTGAGGCCTTCAAGTGAAGGAGCAGAAGCCAAGTCCCCGGCTCCGAAGCCGGAAAAGGATAAGAAGAGAAAGAATGCCTCACAGTCAGAGGTGCCCAAACCCAAACCTAGAAGAGTGAGGAGAAAAACGACCGCTCTCTCGGCGGACATGGTAAAAAAACTAAGAGATGAAGATGAGGAAGAGGATGAAGATACTTCGGCGCTGATGGTTTGACCCAGGAAGGATGTTTGAATCACCCATCCTTCCGAGCTGCTGCCTACAGCAACCAAGCCTCGTATCGAGGAGGCTGTGAAGAAAAATTCGGGCATGAATCCCGAGTCTCCAGAGGTCGAGATCATTTCTCGATCAACAACTTCTACACCGGGAGGGGCCGGTTTCGAAACACAAAAAATCAGTCAGAACGCCCTGAGCAACTCGCTCGGGGCCATGACAATAGGTCAACTACCTTCGTTGCCGATCTTTTTCGAAGAGGCAATAAGGGAGGCTCGAGGGTTGAAGACTCCCGAGATTGGCTGAGGCTCTAGCGTAGGTGACCATTTCCAGGATTGCTTCGTGGGGGTCGATGATGCCTCTGACATCAATGATGCTTCGATCCTTATGGCGGAAGCCCATCGTCTCTTTTCTCGGGTAAGTACCAATCATTTGTTGGTTATTTTCCTTCGCTGTTTTCTTTATAAATTTAACTTGTGCTTGTATAGGCCTCTGCTAAGTTCTGAGCTGACCTTAGTCAGTGTGAGACCGAACTCTAGAAGGTCTCGGAAGCGAGAAATGCCCTGAAGATACTTGGCCAAACTATCCTCAGCTGAGGCCCAACTTCGAAGCTTTAAAGAAAAAAGCTCGGCACATGCCAAGAGGGTCGAGGAACTTGAAGTCGGGCTTGTTGAGGCCAAGGCGGATATTGAGAAGACTAAGGTCATGGCGGACAAGTCCATTGCCATGTACTGGGCTGATGCCGAGGCTATTCAAATACAGCTAAGGGAGGCTTCCGACCGAGAGCAATGGAGCTATGATTTGGTAAAGTGACAATCCAGGAGGGAAACCCTCGAGGAAATGCTCGAGGTTTTGACCTTTCCGAGGAAATCGCCCGGGCCAAAGAACTTAAGGCTGAAGCCAGGCAACTTGCCTCTTCCGATGATGAGGATGATAATGAAGAGGGCAACCGAGGCAGGTTCAATGGGGGGCCTGAAAAAGAAGTTGTTCCTGGAGAAGATGCTCGAGAAGAAGTCAATCTCTAGGAAACCGGCCCCAATCATAGTTAGATTTTAGCTTCTTTTTTTTGTAAGGCTTAATTGGTCTTTTTTTATATGTTTTTTGATATGGAATAGAAAGACTTTTTCTTTAAATGCCTTCATACATTTCAAGCCCAGATATGCTTTTTTTCTTAATTGAAAATGTTGAAATTTTTTATTGCTTCAAGTTTATTAACTTCAGTTCATAGCCAAAGTAACCCCTTAAGTTTTTCAGTTATACGAGGGTAAGTCCCCGACTCGGAAATTCATTCGAGACTTTATCTCGGGGGTGGCTTGACCGAACCCATAGATGCATTATTTTTATAACCAAGTTCGAATGGGTCTTGAACTTTTAGAATAAAGTAAACCCTTAGGAATTTATCATATGATGGGTAAGTTTTGAGCTTACAGTAATATACCCATTAGGGTTTTATGGTAAATCTTCAAGCTATAATCGACTTTATTTGAGCTCGGAATAGCGGAACCCTTGGGTTTGAATCGAGTGAGAACAAGGTCTCGAACTCTAATTGTATTGGCCCTTAGGCTCTTTTAGATTGGGCCAATTTGGCCTCAGAAAACGGCTATTATTTCCCCTTTTTCGTCTAAAAAGACAGTGTGAAATTTTCTTTATGCCTTAGCATATGTTTTATACCCATTGGGTTTTTTGAGTGTCCGATGATCGGAACCCCATTTTTCTTTTTGTGTCTCAACGTGTTTGTGCTAAGATAATTTGATACCCCTTGAGTTTTTTCGAAGGCTGATATCATCAAAGCCTTTTAGTTATTCGAGCGTTGATTTTATCGAATCCCTTTATTATTTGCTTTGTCGTGGGTAGCCTTTTTTAACCGATTTTTCAAAGTATTTGAAGGCCTTTTGTTTATTGCGAAATTCTGACGTCTACGAGTCGCGTTATTTTGACCGTAGCCTTTAATGTGGCCTTAGCCTTCAGGTATGTCTCTTGGACTTATTTCCCGATAACATTTTGAACTTGTTCGAAATGTTAGTCCCCGAGTATGATGGCATTGGCCTATATATCGAGGGGTGCCTCTTTGATGTCTTGTGAATTCGAGATAGCTCGAGTATGTAGTCCCCGTGTGTTCGAAGTGTGTTTGTACTTGGCTCTTGAGCCATTTTTCACAAGTGTTAGTTTTGCATAATAGATCAGAATCATAAGTATGCGATTTGCATAAAATGCGAATTCGCTTCAAAACACGAGATGTACGAGAAAAAGAATGCTTCTTTGAATAATTTATACATGTGTACATGTCTTGTTGTCGGGGCTCGGCTAATCTATATGGACACGGTTCATTCGACCGTTTGGCCCATTATAAATTTTTCCTATCGAGGCCCATTGACACAAGGTACATTTCCCAAACACATAACATCCGAGGGTGATGCCCCCCGGTATTCGAGGTTGATTGCAAAGAAGCCTCAGATAATGTTGAATTATCCCTAGGTAGCACATAATTGTTGCCTCGTTAAAAACCTTTCCGAAAAAACCCATTTGGGATAAAAATCGATCTAAGGGAAAAGAGTGCAACACGTACTTTTAAACCTGAGGTCTCGATGTCTTAGGTCGAACTCCTGCAACGAGTTAGTTCCGAATATGTATATAAATGAAAGAAAAGAGAAATTCATACCTTAGCAATAGTATCGCTTAAGAAGTGATATGTTCCGGTTATTCAGCAATGGCTTGTCGTTCATTGTTCCGAGTTTGTAAGATCCTTTCCCGACTATGTCAAGGATTTGGTAAGGTCCTTCCCAATTAGGGCCGAGTTTCCCTTCATTAGGATCTCGAGTTTTGATGGTGACTTTTCTTAGGACTATTGAACGATAAAGTGCCTTCGGGCACATAGTCTCGAGTTATCTTCTCTCTAGTGATAGACACCTAAGTGCGTTTGAATATAGGTCCTTGTGGGATGTCGACCCCGCCAACGAACATGTGAATAACATGCTGAGGTTCATCTTGCTCGTTCTTTTTATTGGTGTCTCTTTCTCTGAAGTGATTTTTAGTTCGATCACTAGGAACTCTGGAAGATGTCCTTCGTTGAATAATCGAGCTACCTCATCCCTCAGTTGCTTGCAGTCTTTGCTCCTATGGCCATGTGTGCCATGATAGTTACACATTAAATTTGGGTTCCTTTGATAAGGATTGGTCTGTATCGGCCTGGGCCACCTAGTATCTTTGATTCTTCCGATAGCCAATACAATCCCCGATGCATCGACGCTGAAATTGACTTCGATAGCCGAGGTTCTTCTGTGGGATCTGCATATTTGTCGAAGCCAATTTTACTCATAGGTCCCCGAGAAGTTTTCCCTCAGTCACTCCTTCGGTTGTTCCGGGCGGAGTTGCGTTCCGAGCCGTTATTCCTCCGATCCACAATATATGGTTGGTACCGATCTTTATTCGGCCTTGATTCTCTATTAACATCCCTCTGATTTTTACCTGTCGTCCGGTTCGAATGTACTGAGCTTGAAGAGTCTCTCAATTGGTCGTCCTCGACCCTGATCTTTGACTGATATCGGTTGTGAACATCTGCCCAGTCACCGTTGGGTACTCGATCAAATTCTATTTCAACTGGCGTGATGCTATCGAACTCCGTTCATTCAAACTTTGGGTGGAAGCCTGAACAACCCAATCATCAGTGACTGGTGGTAACTCCATGCGTTCCACTTGGAATTGAGATAAGAACTCCCTTAGCATCTCGTTATCCCTCTGTTTCACTTTGAAGATGTCTGATTTTCTTGTTGCAACCTTTATGTCCCCAGCGTGTGCCTTTACGAATGAATCCGCCAACATGGCGAATGAATCGATAGAATTCGGCGACAAGTTGTGATACCAAATCATAGCTCCCTTCGACAGGGTCTCTCCGAATTTCTTTAGCAATACAGACTCGATTTCATCATCCTCCAAATCATTACCTTTTATGGCACACATATAAGAAGTAACGTGCTCGTTGGGGTATGAGGTCCCGTTGTATTTAGGTATATCAGGCATACATAACTTCTTTGGGATGGGCTTCGAAGTCGCACTCGGAGGGAATGGTTTTTGCACAAACTTCTTGGAATCCATTCCTTTTAAGATTGGTGGTGCCCCTAGTATCTGGTCAACTCGGGAATTGTAGGTTTCCACTTTCTTGTCGTTGGCCTCGATTTTCTCTCCTCCCAATTCTATTCTCTTAGTGAGCTCCTCGATCATCCTCATTATAGCAAGATCGGTTGTCGAGGTATTATCACCAGATCTTTCAGGCACCGACTCGGTACCGCGAGTAGCCTCCTATTCAACCCTACTTGGTACTTTGTGCTGATTTTGCAACTGAGCAATGCCGTTTTGTTAAGCTTGAAGCATTTCGAATATTACTTGGAGATTGACTTCTTCGTCTCCTCTACCCTGTGTACCTCAACCGTCAATTCGACCCTCTCTGCGTATGCTTCCTTTGGGGTCTACGTTCAAAGAAACATGTGAACTGACATCAACCGGGTTGACGGGTGGTGCTCCTTCGAGGTCAGCCTATGGCACCTCGATTCCTGGAGCGATAACATTCTCGTTTTCTCTGTGGAGTCTGAGGCCACTGTCGTCATGTGTAGATGTGTTTTGTGAATTTGACATGATTCAACCTGAAAAACAAAAGTTATTGACAAGAACAAGTGTAAAATAGTGTGTTTTACCAGAATTAGCATTGGACAGTCACTATTATCCTTAGCCCCACGGTGGGCGCCAAACTGTTTACCTCAAAATACGAGTAACAATTAAACTTGTAATGTGGTTTTAAGGATACATGATCTAATTCAATAACAATCGATAAATGACGAATTAAATAAATGAATTGAACAGTAAAGATAAATCAAACGGGTATTGTAACAATATGTCGATCTCAATTAGGGACGGGCTCGAGATCAGATGCTAAGAACAATAAGAACATTAGTAAAATGTAAACAAATAAAGAGCAATGTATTGTGTTTGTCAGTGAATGTATATCATGGTTACAAATGAACAGGGTTCCTATTTATATAGTAGATGAATTCTAAATAAGGTACAACTCTAATTTCGGAAATAAAATCCATGATTGGTATCAATAATCGTTAGCGGTTCCGTCACTCCCGAGATTCCAGCCGAGATCTATGGTCGGTTACTGATATCTCGCTATTCCGTTGCTCGATGTTGGTCATGCCCGGTCTCAACCCTTCAGTCTTCGTATCTTCGTACTCGAGCTCGCTTCATCGTAAGCTCGATCTCGAGGCAGTCCCTCGAGCCCATAAAATCGGACATACTCGATTTTAACCGTAAACAATAACTTTAAACTTTAAATATTCTTGATACTCCTTTCTTCTTATGTGACTAAAAAAGATAAGATTTTTGTTGGATTCGTGTTTCAAAGTCATTGAAATTAGTTAAAAGTACTCCGTCCGGTCCAAAATAAGTGATTTTTTGGGTGTTTTCACACATATTAAGAAATCCACCTTTTAACATTAATTAACAATAAAATTGACCATATTAACCTTTACTATCCCACATAAATACTCCTAACACATATTCCAACACTATTTACTCCAAGAGCAATGTAGAAAAAAAATAATTAATTCATTCTCGAAATCTGAAAAAATCACTTATTTTGGACCACAAGAAAAAAACCAAAAAATCACTTATTTTGTACCGGAGGGGTATTGAACTTTAGAATCTTGATACTTGAGGGGTAACACAATTAATTGTTCATTCATTGGTATTAAAGAAAGAACGAGAAACATAAGCCGGTTGCAAGAAGGCAGAAGAAATTTCAAAATGATATATTTTTATTATTCTCTTAATTTATTACGTCGTTGTTCTTTATTTACGCTGAGTTCGAGGAATATTAAAATAGAAAGAAACAAATCTTTTGAAATTTTGCCGAGAATTGAGAGAAGAAAACAGAGATTTGTACGCATGAAGAAGAGAGCAAATGTTTTTTCGGTAGGATTGAGGGAGAAAAGGAAAGAAGGAAGATAAAATGTAATACCAAAAATGGTAGTAGGAAAGAAAGTAAAAAGGTAAAAAAAAAACTTACTCCCTCCGATCCACAATAAGTGATCAATTTGTTTCTTTTCATTTTGGTCCAAAATAAGTATCCATTTATATAATCAAGAAAAAATTCAATTTATTTTTACAAAATAATCCTTATGTACATATCCTTAAACAATTTTCTTACTCCTCACATTAAATATTTGATTAAGGGTAGTTAAGTCATACTAGATATTTTTATATAGAATTTAGTATTTTCATAATAGGCATGCCAAAAGCAAATGAATCACTTATTATGGACCGGAGAGGGTAACAATCATGTATTCTTCATTACATAATTGGCTTTTCATGCACATACTTAAAAAGTATCTATCATATCTCAACTAAATGTATTACAAAATCATATATAAATACATATAGGGTCGTTTGGTTTGAATACGACTTATGTCGAGATAAGTTATACTAGTATAAGTTATGGTGAGACTAGTTATGCTGGTATTATTTTTTATCCATTGTTTGGTATGTTGTATTAAATATGACAATTGCATAATTTGTAAGAAGAATGTATAAGTTATACCGGTGCTAATTACCCCACCCTTTATAAGGTATAAGTTGTGTCGGTGTTAATTTTAATCTTGAAATAACTTATACCTGATTTGCTAACCAAACAAAGTATTAAGGTGGTATTAAATTTTTATACCAGCACTATACCATCTTATACCTCATACTAAACGACCAACGACCCCATAAGGTGTTGTTTATAACTCCACGAAGCGCAGCAAATTCCCTTGTTAATATAATAAAGAAAATTACATTTTACCTCTTTGATGAAGGTCTACTTTTCAAGGGTCATTGCAGGATGAAAATCTCAGTTGATCAATGTTGGGAAAGGAGATAGATTTTTAACAAAATGAGAGATGAAAATGATTTTCATCCATGCAGAAATGGAGGCTATTTAGTTCACTACCACAAGTATTAGTCCTACTAAAATGCATCTTGCTTACAATATCAGAGCGCATCAACGTGCCAGCTCTTAAGGATACATGATACAAACTGGGAACACTCTGCAGTGCAACAAATTTCTACTGGAGGAGATTTATATCTTACACCTCATCACCTACAACATCAATAATCTATAACTACTAGGAGAAAATTACTGGAACTGAGTACCAAAAATACATAAGTCCGAAAAATAGAAAATAAATCGACATGGCAAAAAATTCAACCGTCAGGGGGGGCCATGTGAAGCTTTGAGGAGATGGTGCTGGAGGGAACAATCCAGGATCTTGCAGTTGCTCTGATGATATGCTGCTTCAGCATTATACTCCCATCTTTTTTACCTTCAGTGCTGGCTTTGTCAGGAAATAGGTCAGCATAAGATGTTGAGGGATGGCAGGAATTGTCACCCGGCAGGCAGGATGATGAGGCAACCTACCGACCTAATAATCCCTTTTGTTAGGGCATTCAGATGCTCGGTGACCACTGCGTCCACAACTGAAACATGCACCACCAAACCTGTCTCTGCTTCCTCCAGATGAAGGCCTGCTAGTGCGCCTCTCACCACCAATGAGCCAATCACTTCCTCCTCTTCTTGTTCGGCCACCTCGCGGCCTAAAGTCATTCCCCCAATTATCATCATCATTGTCAGAGAATCGACCACTAGACATACCCCGGGAATTTCTGCCTCTACGGTCCCTTAAACCTCCTCGTGCCCCCCGACTATTGCTTGAAAACTTCCCGTAGAAATCACTAGCTGGCCCATCATCTTGTAAAGCAGGTAACTGCAAGACACAGGATAGCAAAGATTACATCTTATCCTATCTCAGATTTAACAGTTAACAGCAAAAAAAACTGTGTGCAGGATAAATCACATATACAAGTACCATAGTAGGAAACAAATTTAAGTTAACCTTAGTAATCTTGGAAATAGTATTTCCAGGTGGTAACTCCTGATTTAGTAGATCTGCTGCTATCTCCTCAGGAAGATCAAATACAGCCCCCTGAACCTGATACCAAAATACGTCAAATGGTTCTGGTTAGAGCAAAGATACTAAGAGGAGGATCAGAAGAACAGACATCACATCTCCCTAGCGGTGTCAGTAATGTGGAATATAAAGTAAACTCATTAGCATATTGGGTTGCATACACTTTCATCTGCAATTACGTGAATTTTGCCAACTTCATCTGCAGCTGGTGAATAAACATCAGCGAGGAAACCAGTAACCGATCTTGCCGACAGGAATCCTCTGGAATTTACAGAATCACGTGTCAGCTGCAATGTTGTCCACCCCTGCAGTAGAAATATGCTTGCTGATCACAAAATGTGCAACGGGAATTTATTTTAAACGGAGGCATAATTTTTTTTTTAAAAAATGGATCAAACTCCCAGGTCATGCTTTCTAAGATTAGCAATTTTTGAGACCTCAACAAAAAGGAAAAGGGGGGGGGGGGGGGGGGGGGGGGTTGTAAATTTAAAGATTGAAAAAATAAAAGCAGCATACATGATCTAGTTGGCACTGCTATCATGAACCAACTAGGTAAGACTTTTGGGCAGTTGAATAGGTCAATCACATGGCGCTTTGCAGAGGCGGATCTAGGATTTCTAGTACATGGGTGCACTACTAAAAAAAAGGAGGAAAATTGCATTAAATGGGAATTGATCCCTGTCCCTCTTAGTAAATAATTCAACCTTCACCTAAGTGCACCATTCATCCTTCTTGAAGCATGGGTGCCAACAGCTAATATTATACCAATTGTGGAAAATATGTACGTACATAAAATATCTAATTTTGCGGAGAGACCATGGGTTCACGTGTCCCATAATTTCCCCTATAAATTTTCCCCTGCGCAGTTGCAGGCCATAGAACATAGCCAACTAACAAGGCCTGCCAAGTGGGCTTGCAGCAGTCACAAGATTTTTGCACCACAATGAGGATAATCATATGCAATTACTATGACAGCCCATGAGGGAGTTGGGACTTGGGACAAGGGAACACTGCCAAAACAGCTGATGAAAAGAGATTGGAGCAATATATATGATGGAGGTGAGTGTCATCCATTCAGCACCTCACTTGCCCATTCAATTAGCCATTACAACTTACATGAAGAAGAAGCCATTCAGTCGGCAGCATAATGGATGGAGAAAGGAGGGGAAAAGAAAGCACGATCGGAACTTTTTAAGTGCTGATTAACTCAATATGGGAGTCAACCATTAAGATTTATCAATACACAAAAATACCTAATATGGGAGGCATCCATTAAGATCTATCAATACACATAAATACCTCAATAACGGAGGCAACCATTAAGCTTTATCAATCAACATAAATACCTCAACAGCTACTTAGCTAGTCATACCTGCTCATGAGTTATTAGGGATCGAGAAGATGGTGGTTTGGAAAACCCACCCAAAAGAGCAAGTGCAGCAGCAAGGGCATTTACTCCTTGTTGCTCCATCAACTGTTGCGCAGTTGGAGTGAAGTACTCAACAGATTCAGGATGAACTCCATTAAGTGTAGCCACCACATGCTCAGCTGATGACTCCAAAACCTCTTTAACAGATGGAGGACTAACGAACTCAAATTTGCACCCAACATCACGTTCAAGAGATCTGACAGTTCGCCTTTGATTACCTGTGTACATCAGAATAGCAGTGCCTTCTTTTCCAGCACGTCCTGTTCGACCAGAGCGATGAACAAAAGTCTCTGGATCATTGGGCAGTTCGTAATGGATTACCTAAATAAAAAAGTGGATATCCAAAGAGTTATTACTGTTAACTGATGCCCATATACAGAGCTTAGAATCACAGAAAATACAATGACCAAGTAAATGCACTAAGTAGCACTTTTCAAGCAGAACAGAATCAAACAGTTAATTGTGGTCAGTAGCAAAAGATGGAGTATACAACAACAACAAAAAACCCATTTTAATCCCACAAGTGGGCTCTGGGGAGCGTAGCATGTACGCAAACCTTACCCCTACTTGGTAAAGGTAGAGAGGCTAGACCCTCGGCTCAAGATAAGTTGAAGAATAGGAAGAAAAAAGAAGAAGAAAGTTGGAGTATGATGAATACAAATATCAAACAACCCCCCCCCCCCCAAACAACAAAAAAAAAATCCCAAAAGAAGACCTAAACTGATTTTATAGTTGTAATAATTCTACTCATAATCGACATAGTAGGAAGAGTATCATCTCAATGTGAAATAGTTCTAAGCAGCAATTCTACATCAATGTGCAATTCGGAGAAAAGGTTCCGGATATTCTATGAGACTTGGCCATTTGTTTTTATTAAGATTAAAATGTCTGAATCTAAATGCGCATCTGAATATTAAGACGTGATATCCAGATCTAAACACTGGATGATTAAAAACTTTATCAAAATGGACCAGAAATTCTCAATGGAAGAAACAAAATGTGGTTGAGAAACCTCCTTATAAGCTTATTAGAACCCAACTTAGACCAAGTAAATGAGGTACCAATTTCAAAAACTTTAAATAAAAATTTCTACACTCTGGATTGAGCTTTTTGGGTCCCAAAAATGGTTTGTTATCAACATCTGAATACGTATAATATATCAATATTTAAACATGATAAATATATAATTCAAATAAAATATCAATAAAACACTAGAAACAATATTAACTTGAACAAGAAATTCATTAGTTGAGATAAATTGAAGTATTTAAAGATAGAAATGAATATGTTTATGTTTGATACAATTATTGAACTATCTGAACTAAAAATAAAAATTATATATCAATAACAGCAATTGTTGTAACAAAATGTAATTCTTTTGTCGTCTCCTAGAAGATGCCTTTATCCCATCCAACATTACAGCAGGAAAGAAACAAACAATAGTGGTAAAACATGAAAAAGGAAATGAAGCCAAGACTAAAATTACTTTTACTGTTAAGTCATTTGTCCAAACTTGAGTAAACCATACGAGGAAGTAGCCAACACTTTCTTATCAATTAAACCCATAGGTGCCCAACCATTGGTCAATTATACTGCAATTTTTCATTATTATACTGTTTCTATAATGATATAAGACCCCATAAATCTGATATTTCTCTCTACATCTGTTTGGTCTTTTCAAATAATATTCCAAAAGGGGTATATTTAAACCCTACTCTCAAAACTGAAAATTACAATTAAAAGACTGGAGTCAAGTTGGAGAATCACAAGTTCAGATAACCCGGTAAAGGTTGAAATCTTACAAGAGGAAAAGATTTGATGCACTGGTTGATGGTTGGAGAGTGATGCAAGCCGTGAAGTTCTTTAGCAGAAGGAAAAGAGAACGTGAATTTGAGAGAGAAAAAAACATGTATTTTTAAGGTCTGAATGCCGTCAAGACTCTGTCACATATATGAATCATTCAGACCCATTAAGATCTGTTAAAATGTAAAAACAAAATGCAATTAATGGGCTGAGATTTGAACCATTCAGATTCAGACACCCATTAAATGCAAACAAATGAGGCCCTTCTCGAAGATCTGTTTCAGAAGTCAGAAGGAAAATCATGAAATTTTTCGAAAGAAGAGGACGCAGGGGGATGAGAACAAGGAAAAGAAGAAAGAAAGAAGCAGAACAACAAGTTTGACTTTATCATACAAAGAAATACAATAACATTAGTGGTATGATTGGTCTAGGCCATTTTTCCTCCACATTGTCACCAGTATACTACTATATACAGCTTTAGGCTATTATGCAAACAGTCAAACATGCAACAACCTATTAAGCAATAGATATGACAAAGTTTATTGTTTCATTTAATCCATGAAAGAGGTGTTACTAATGCACACTTTCTAACAAAGACAATGGATTCTGGTATTTGCAGTTCGCTCTACCAGCTATAAAATGTCATAAGAATTCCAATTTATAAATGCCGGAAATCTCAATTTTCTGATCACATAAACCGCACCATAAATAACAGAAGATAAAAACAATACATTCCAGTAGTTAAGGGGGATATATATATACATATATAGCCATATGAACTTACTAAGTCAACATTCGGTATATCAAGACCACGAGATGCAACGTCAGTCGCAACTAGCACGGTGAATTTTCCTTGCCTAAACCCATTTAGAGTTCTTTCCCTCTGATGTTGAGAAATGTCTCCATGCAGTGCCTCAGAAGAAATGCTGTTTGATAATGCCATTGAGACCTCATCAGCATCTCGCTTTGTCTGTGTGAAAACAATTGTCTTTCCACCCTTTGCATAAACCTGAGAAATTGTTTAAAGCAAAACTTTGAGGCTCTGAGTACTCGAGTACTATTGACGATTTTTTTCGCACAATAATTGAGAAGTGACACTCTGAAATCTGCATCAGTGAAAGAAAGCTAAGAAAATAACTGTTAATACATACCGTAACAAGATCACCGAGTATAGTTCGTTTTGATGTTGCTGTAGTTGATAGAGCATAAAGCTTGATCCCCTCTGCCAGCTTTTCCTCTTGATCACCAACCTAAATGAGTAATTGAAATGAACGGAAGGGAGCAACAGGTAAGACAACCACAGGGAAGAAAAGAAATTATGTGTTTTCTTTTTAAATCTATATCAAAACCAATTATCCATAATTTCTTAGGAAAAGCAAAGAAATAAAGTGAACATTTGCACTTCTAATCAGAAAGCAACAATTTGCTAGTAAAAAAGAACCAAGAGATCATTCAGGGGCACATCGCAATACTGCATATATCAAGATGATAAATAACACTGAGAAAGAACAAAGGCTTACCAAGTCAATTGTCAAAGGATTGTTCAAATACTTCCTAGCCAGTTTCTTTACCCAGCCAGGCATGGTGGCCGAGAAAAGCATGCTCTGCCTCTGTGATGGAAGTTTTTCCAAAATAACTTCCACGTCTTCCTCAAATCCAACTGCGAGCATTTGATCAGCTTCGTCGAGGACCAGATATTCCACCTCCCCCAGTTTCAAGGTGTTATTGTTTATTAGGTCAATAAGTCTACCTGGAGTTCCCACAACAACATCAACCCCACGGGTCAGTGCATTTTGCTGTGTGGCATAAGAAACACCTCCATATATGCAGACGGTGTTCAAGTATGGTGCCGACTCTTTCATTTCCTTCTCTACTTGCTTGGCTAACTCTCGAGTAGGTGCAAGTACCAGAATTTTGGGAAGCCGCCCACGTCTATAAGTTAAAAGAGCAAATAATCATACTTGTCAATAATTAGACTAACAAAAACTCTAACCATCATGCTAAAAACCTTTACCTCAGAGTATTTCTCATTTCTTCATCCCCACTAAGATTTTTCAATACTGGAATACCAAAGGCAAGTGTCTTCCCTGTTCCTGTCTTTGCACGAGCAATTATATCCCGACCTTCCAGTGCCGGCACTAGAACAGCTCTCTACATAGTAAGGACACATGATTTAGGATAATCTATCAATGTTTGCAGTAAAAAGGCTTACTTCGCCCACCTTTTGAAATTACAAGCTAACATTTAAAAGCGAGTTTTTAGCCAAAATTGTCCCTTATCTATGGGAGTATGTCTATTTTGTCCCTTAAATACACCATGAGCATCTTTAATCCCTTAAGTTTGATAAACTGGAGCATCTTTGGTCTAACTAACAAAAAGCGGTTAAAAACTAACGGTGCCACCATCAGCTATCCCAGACGATTTGGATGGGGTTGGACATTGGATCAAACTTTGTCAAGACTTTCAGTGATGCCTTGGAGACTATTTAAACAATGATCTGGATTAGACCAATGGGGGTGTTTGAATTTGACAAGTTTTCTGTTAGAACAGAGGTACCAATTTCCAATCTTTCGTTCGTATTTGTTTACCACCTACTGAGCTTTATATTTTATTTTTTGATAACCGTAGCATCCGGGTCAGCTTGCATGCACCGCAACTAATTCCACGGGATACGTGTTACCTCCCACCCGCAACAGGTACCAGACAAATCTATCCACCAAAACTTAGACAAATGGGAAGCAATCACCTAGTGCCTTTTGTGTCCGCTGACCAGGTGAGCTTTATATAGAAAGCAAAAGTGAATAAAACTAGTTTACGTGGCTTTTTAAAAGAAAAGGAAGATGGATAAGCTGGTTTGACACATCACTAAGTGCATTAACTTAGTATTTACTTATTATTCTAATCTTTTGGTGAGGGAGCAGTGTTAATGTTTGTGTATGTTGTTAGTGTTTTCCTTCAATTCTGATTATGTTGTTTCGGTAACTGAAGAGTAAATAGAAAAGGATGTTAATGTAGTGATAGGCAATTGGAAAGGAGTGACCACTATCATTGCAGGTGAAGAATGTGTTGCAGCTGTTGAACACAAGTTATGAACCCTATTATGTTAGTTGCAAAGTGGAAATGGGTTTAGCTTTACTGCTAAGTTTTGGTGTTTTACCCGGGACATGTGAGTGAGTGGCATGGGAAGTCACCATTAGTTTTTAACCCTTTCTTGTCCGTTAGACCAAAATGCCCCACTTTATCAAACTTAAGGGATTAAAGATGCTCAGTCTTTATATTTAAGGGACAAAAATAGACCTAGTCCCATAAATAAGGGACAATATTAGCCATCAATTACAAAATGTTTTGACAAAACAGCTGAAGTAAAAAAGACGGGAATAACCTGAATAGGGAAAAGATGAGTAATTCCACGTTTCTCGAGAGAGTCAGAAAGTCTCTGAGGTAAACCCAGTTTAGAAATAGCAAGTTCATCCTCAGCTCCAGAGTCATCATCAGACTCAGAATCGTATTCAGGTTCGGTGCTAACATTCAAAGAGTCCTTCCCAAAGCCCCCAATACCCTTGAACGCTTCTTCACTAAGAAGAGAAGAATTTGGAGTTACGACAGCAGAAGCCACAAGAGAAGCATGTCTGAGACGAACATTAATGGATTTTTCATTGGAGTAAGGAAAGGATAAAAGTGGGGTAGGGATGGGTCTTCGTGAAGGGTTGGTTTGGTATATGGAGGGAACTCCTATAATGGAAGAAGAACAAGCCATGGCTGGCTGAAGGGGATAAGGAGGAGTGAGGGAGGGAGGAAGAAGATAGAATGATGATGATAAGGGGGAGAGAGCTGTTTATATGTAGAGTTTAATTAATATGAATGGTACTGCAATGTTCCACCGAGGACTTAGGATATTTTATCCCCCTCTTCCGAGTTTACTGAAAGTGAATCCTTCCATAAACCCGACTGGCTACCCATTCACTTGTTAGGGGGCCGGTTCCGGTCTGGGCTTACTGAACAATCGAGAGATATTAAAAAATAGCCAGATTACAAGCGGTATTCAAAAATAGTCACAGTTTTTTAAAAGTAATCGAAATTTAGCTACTTTTTATGTTAAGATAAATCTGAAAGAAAGCACTGTTCAAAATTCGTAAAATCCAATATATACTTCCAGCATAATATAATGTAGTTCAGTATATTATACAGGTCTAGCATAATATGCTAGAAATTCATACACGGGTGCACCGATCTCCAGTATATTATGCTGAAACTTTCCGTGTTGCAGCAAAATAGTGGTTATTTTTCAATGACTTTGTAAATGTTGGTTATTTTTTAATTACCGGCCCGAAAACTGGCTTGCCCGTGCTATTTTTATTGAATATTTGATAAATAAAGGATTTTTAGTAGAAATAGCGTGGGATAGCCACTTTTAACATGGCATTTAGTTTTTATCCAGTATTTTTAATCCTGAGCAAAAATAATTGTTACTCTATTATAATTAATACGAAAAGACGTTTTTACTCTTTCTTCATGAGTGTTGTGTAAATATTAAGGACATGTTGTTCTTGGCATTTACACTGCACACATGAAGTTAAGGACGCCATGTTCTTAACATTTACACTGCACATATGAAGTTAAGGATATGATGTCCTAAAGTTTAACAATGGAAGATGCAAATACATGACACTTTGTCCTTAATATTTACACAACATTCATGAAGTTAAGGACATCATGTCCTTAATATTTACACAACACTCATAATGTTAAGGACACTATGTCCTTAACATTTACACTGCACACATGAAGTTAAGGACGCCATGTTCTTAACATTTACACTGCACATATGAAGTTAAGGATGTGAGGTCCTAAAGTTTACAAACATAAGGTGCAAATACAAGGTAAGGACATTATGATCTTAACATGTACACTGCATATATAAAGTTAAGGACGCAATGTCCTTGACATTTACACTACACATATTAAGTTAAGGACACAATGTTCAAAAGTTTAACAACATAAGGTGCAAGTACAAGTTAAGGACATTATATTCTTAACATTTACACTGCACAAATAAATTTAAGCACGCAATGTCCTTAACATTTACACTGCACATATGAAGTTAAGGACACGAGGTCCTAAAGTTTAACAACATAAGGTGCAAATACAATTTAAGGACATTATGTCCTTAACATTTACACTGCACATATGAAGTTAAGGACACGAGGTCCTAAAGTTTAACAACATAAGGTGCAAATACAATTTAAGGACATTATGTCCTTAACATTTACACTGCATGCATGAAGTTAAGGACGCAATGCCCTTAACATTTACACTGCACATATGAAGTTAAGGACATAATGTCCTAAAGTATAACAACGAAAGGTGCAAATACAGGGCATTTTTTCCTTAATATTTATACAACATTCATAAAGTTAAGGACACCACGTCCTTAATATTTACACAGCACCCATGTCTAGCACATGGGTATTTTTGTCTGGTCGGGTAAACATTTATTAACCACTGACTAAAGAGTAAATACATTTTAAACAGTTGCTAAAGAGTAAAGATATCTCTAATTAGTGGCTAACTGTGCACTTCTCACGATTTATTACTTGGAACATTACTTATCGGTAAATTACCCGCCCATAAGTAAATTATTATAAAAAACGAAAGTCATAAAATATTATTCATATTAGTGAGATGCTATCAATATTATTCTATTAGCTATTTGTAGACAATAACAACAACATATTCAGTATTATCCCACACTGTGGGGTTTGGGGAGGGTAGTATGTACGGAGACTTTACCCCTACCTTGTGAAGGTATAAATGTTATTTTCAATAGACCTCCAACTCAGGAAAGCATAAGCACCACATTAATAAAAATATAGACAAGAAGGGACAATACCAAATATCATATAAAAGCAAAATAAAAATAACGGTTGTATAGACAAGAAGGGACAATACCAAAAAGCTAAAATTCTCTACAACGGTCGTATATAAGTTAAGCGTTGCTCTATCCTGTTTAATGGTGTTGGACAAAGTTCATTGTTATATATGGTGGATAAGATAGACATAACCAAAACTTTGCCTAAATCTTGAAACTGTTGAGCCACATGCTTTCTATGGGAAACTATAGACTCTTTCTAATTGTGCTGGATGTTCTTTCTACCTAAACTTGGGGCTTCTTTCATCAAAGATAGGTGTGAGCGCTCTGAAGGGAGAGTTGAGCGGAACCAGGCATAAGGAGCAACAATCGCTATTGATAGTTTTCCTCAAAGGTGGATACAATTGAATTAGCTTTGGACTACGAGAGAGCTAGACAGCGGGGATGAAAGGTTTGCGAGGAAGAATCAATGGCCAATGGTTCTACAACTGCAATAACACTTACTGAAAAGACCAACTTACGGCAGTCTTTTATCTAGCTATAAGGCTTCGAGCTGGTACAGAATACCCGGCTTTAGAGCTTGATGCAGTCAAACTTGAGCCATCCTCGTCTCTAGCTCCAACTGCATTGTGTGACTAGGCTGCTTCGGGAGACAGTGAGGTTGTTCTGCTTGGGTAGTAGCCCGTCAAAAAGTCTTTCTATCTACTAAATCATATAAAGGAAAAATCTAAGATTGAGGCGAGCTTATAGGTGTATTCGGAATCGTGGAGTCTGCGATTACCTCTCTATTTTCAAAAGTATATAGAAATGGTAGGCACTGGGAGTGAGTGAACTATCCCGGGAGAAAGGGGCAACCTATTCCTAATTGTTGTTTTTCGGAAAATACTGTAAAGAGTGGACAAGGAATTAAAATATCCCTGCCGATGTATTTTGACATCCCACAGCTTCGGCAGGATCGCCTCCCTTTCTCTCACTCAATAGATCTATCTGGTCTGATACGACACAATACAATATGAGACCCTACCATCTCTTCTCACGAAAGACTTTTCATCCCGTCCCTGAAACTTTTGCAATATAAGTGGCCCTGCTTCAATGACGTCATCCCCACCTTCCTCCAGTATATCAGTGACAGTCCTTCGTGAGTGCGGCACGCACATTTTTGTTTGTTTCGGAGCCGTTTGTTTGGGCGGGGGATTCAATACTGGGGAATATTCTTCGTTAAATGTCATCTGTTGATAAATATTTATTTGCTTATTTTAATTGAAGTTGTTGTCCTCGATCTTAGTTTTCACTCATTTCATCTTCCGTCTGCCTCCTGTTTCACGCTCTCATTCAAACATTTGTATAAACCGATTTTGCACCATACAAATATAGTAATACTTTCTCCGACATAAAACATTCAATACGAGTACATGGTCTGCAAATTCATTGATAATCTGTAAGCATATCCAAAATATGATAAAGTTATTTCGAATAAAATTAAATAGGAATTGGTCATAGTTCTGCAACTCCATTTACATCCATTAATTTTTTTTAAGGCTTTGAGTTTAAAATAAAAAATTTATAAAATTATTATTATTTAGAGGGGGTGTTGTTGCAAATAATTGCAAGTATTTTTTGTAGTTTATATCTTAATTTTGAGGGAGTTTGATGAAGATTCGAGTTGGTTTTGGTTGAAATTTCATATAGATGCTCGAAGAAAAAGACATAAATAAATTATACTTCCTCAGTTTCAATTTATATGAACATATTTCCTTTTTAGTATGTGCCAAAAAGAATGACCTCTTTCCTTATTTGGAAACAATGTACCTTTATGCAATAATTTATAGCCACACAAAATATATGTGCCTCATTTTACACAACAAATTCAAAAGTTTCTCTCTTTTCTTAAAATATGTGCCCAGTCAAATGGGTTGACATAAATGGAAATAGAGGGAGTATATATTTTGTATATCGGGTATACAAACAACATATAAAATATACACATCTAACATAATTATTGTGATGACCCGATATGTTATCTTATGTTTTAGAATCTAAATTCTATGATCTGAAGCCTTAAATACATCACTTTAGCCTTTCTCGATTTGCATGCACAGTCTCGGCGTCTTTCCGGAAAGCTTTTATGTTAAAAACGAAGAAAAATATGAAATATTACCTTAAAATCCAATTGAGTTGACTTCGGTCAATATTTTGAGCAAACAGACCTCGATTCGCGTTTGACAGTCTCAGTGGGTCCGTATCGTAATTTGGGACTTGGGTGTATGCCCATAATCGGATTCGGAATTTCCTAACCCGAGTTATCGCATTTTGTAAAAATTTAAAAGTTTAAGGCTTAATGAATTTGAAATGTTTGACCGATGTTTGAATTTTGGATCTCGGGTCCGTATTTTGGTTCCGGAGTTCAGTATAGGTCCAATACTACGTTTATGACTTGTCTGTCAAATTTAGTGAGAAACGCAATTGATTTGACGTGATTCGCTCGTCCAGTTGTGGAAAAAGAAGTTTCAAAGTTTTGTTAAAATTTCATTTGATTTTGTGTTTAAATCGTAGTTCTAGGTGTTATTTTGGTGATTTGATCGCGCAAGCAAGTTCGTATGATATTTTTAGACTTGTGTGCATAGTTGGTTTAGAGCCCCGAGGGCTCGGGTGAGTTTCAGATAGGCTACGGAGTGAAATTGGACTTAGAATATGTTGCTGGTGTTTCAAATCTGGTGCAGGCATATGATCTCGCATTTCGCATTTGCGACCTCTAATGGGTTCAAATTTGCAAGCTACTCATCGCATTTGAGAAGGAGCTAGGCCACATGATATTCACATTTGCGAACAATGCTTTGCATTTGTGAAGGGAGTCATGTGGGGGCAGTGATCGCAAATTTGATCAATTGGTCGCATTTGCGGAGTGGTAGTGTTCGCATTTGCGAAGTTCTTATCGCAAATGCGATGAATGTAGAGATGCGATGGTCTTCGCAATTGCGATGGATTCTTCGCATTTGCGGGGTTTGCAAATCGCAAATGCGACATCTACAACTGATCAAAACTTGATTTAGACGGGATTTTTGGCTCATTCTTCAGATTTTCAAAACAAGAAACCTTAGAGGCGATTTTTCAAAGGACTTTTCTTCCCCAAATCATTGGTAAGTGATTCTAAACTAGTTTCTTTCAATCTTTCACTATATTTCCTAAGATTTCAACCTAAAATCTTGAGTTTTCATGATGGAAATTGGGAGGGGGGTGTGTGTAGAATTAGGGATTTTGTAAATAGGGGATTTGGACCTCAAATTGAGGTCAGATTCCAAAACAAATTACATAACCGGGCTCGGGAGTGAATGGGTAATTGGATTTTGGTCCGAACTTCGGGATTGGACCAAGTAGGCCCGAGGTTTAACTTTTGTTGACTTTTTTAATACTGGCCTAAATTGAATTCATTGCAATCGTGGGTAGTTCCTAAGGTTTAATTTGAATCGCTTGGTTGGTAAATTGCTAGATTCTACTGGTTTGACAGCTTGTTTGAGAAGGCAAAGCCATGATTGAGCTTTGAGTGGATCTTTTGGAGCAATGTAAGTGTTGTGGTTAACCTTGACTTGATGGATTAGGACTTGTTTGTTTATTTGTTATATGTTTAGATGTTGGGTACAACGTATATGTGAGGTGATGACTATGGATTTTATTGTTGGACACCCAAAGACTCAAAGGAAGTTCGACGCAGTTTGGGTCATTGTGGATAGGCCGACCAAGTCAGCGCATTTCATTCCTGTGGCAGTTACCTATTCTTTAGAGCGGATGCCGAGATTTATATCCGCGAGATCGTCCGCCTTTATGGTGTACCCATGTCTATCATTTCTGATTGAGGTACGCAGTTCACCTCGCACTTTCGTAGAGCAGTACAACATGAGTTGGGCACGCGGGTTGAGTTGAGCACAATGTTTCATCTTTAGACGGACGGACAATCCGAGCGCACTATTCAGGTAGAGGAGGATATGCTCCGTGCATGTGTTATAGAATTTGGAGGACCGTGGGATCGATTCTTGCCACTTGCGGAGTTTTCTTACAACAACAACTACTAGTCGAGCATCTAGATGGCTCCTTATGAGGCGTTATACGGTAGGCGATGCCGATCGCCAGTTGTATGGTTCGAGTCGGGAGAGGCTCGGTTATTGAGTATAATCTAGTGCAGGATGCCTTGGATAAGGTCAAGATTATTTAGAATCGCACAATTCAGTCCAGGTAGAAGAGTTATGGCGACCATAGAGTTCGTGATGTTGAATTCATGGTCGGAAGAGAGTATTGCTTCGGGTATCACCCATTAAGGGTGTGATGAGGTTCAGAAAGGAGGGAAAGTTGAGCCCTAGGTATATCAAACCTTTTGAGATTCTCAAGAGAGTGGGAGAGGTGGCTTACAGGCTTGCGTTACCACCAGGGTTATCAGTAGTTCATCTGGTGTTCCATGTGTCCATGCTCCGGAAGTATCACGACGATCCGTCCCATGTATTAGATTTCATATCTGTCCAGTTGGACAAGGATTTAACTTACGAGGAGGAGCCGGTGGCTATTTTAGTCCGACAGGTTCGTTAGTTGAGGTTTAAGAGTTACCTTCAGTTCGAGTGCAGTGGAGAGGTCAGCTCGTCGAGGCAGCTACTTGGGAGTCTGAGTCGGACATGCAAAGTCGATATCCCCCAACTTTTCACCAGTTCAAGTACTTTTTTATGTCCATTCGAGGATGAACGGTTGCTTTAGAGGTGGAGAATGTGATGACCCGATAAGTCATCTTATGTTTTAGAATCTAATTTTGTGATCCGAAGCCTTAAATACCTTATTTTAGCCTTCCTCGATTTACGTGTGCAGTCCAGGCATCTTTCCGAAAAGCTTTTATGTTAAGAGTTGAGAAATCTATGAAATTTTACCTTAAAATCCATTTGAGTTGGCTTAGGTCAAAGTTTTGAGCAAACTGACCCGGATTCTTGTTTTGACGCTCCTGGTGGGTCTGTATCATGATTTGGGACTTGGGCGTATGCATAGAATCGAATTCGGAAGTCCCTAGCCTAAGTTATCGCATTTTGTAGAAATTTGAAAGTTTGAGGCTTAATGAATTTGAAATGTTTGACTGATGTTTGAGTTTTGGATCTAGGGTCCTTATTTTGGTTCTGGAGCCCGGTATAGGTCCAATACAACATTTATGACTTATTTGTCAAATTTGGTGAGAAACAGAGTTGATTTGACGTGATTCGCATGCCCGGTTGTGAAAATAGAAGTTTCAAAGTTTTCTTGAAAATTTCATTTGATTTGGTGTTCAAATCGTAGTTCTAGGTGTTATTTTGGTGATTTGATTGCTCAAGCAAGTTCGTATGATGTTTTTAGACTTGTAAGTTCTACCATACTTACAGTACGTCTTGTGATATAAAAGCGATTGAGGAACTCGTGCTCCAATTGCTCCCAACTATCAATGGATAAAGGTCTGTGTACCAGTCAAAAACATTCCCTTTAAGGGAACGAACAACCTGTTTGACGAGGTAATCACCATTTGTTCCTGCATTGTTTCATGTTTCAACAAAGGGCGCCACATGTTTCTCCGGATTTTCTTTTCAATCAAATTGCTAAATTTTTAGGGGTGGATAACAAGCAGGCATATTCAAGATATCAATACTTGCGGTGTATGGTTTTGCATATGTGAGAGAGGATTTGGAAGCCATCTCATACTTATCCTTGAGAGTCCCCATGATGAACTCCTTCAGTTGATCAAATGAGATCACCCCTTCCAAAGAGACTGGGATTTCCTTAGCAGACACCACTTGTATTGTGGGAAAATCAATTCTCTCTTGTGTTTTTGTATGCTATCTAGGTGCACGACTGGAATCTCCTTGATTAGGCCTTCCACCCTATCTGTCAACTTGTCAATTCGAGCTTCTTGACCTTGCATACATTTGGTTAAGCCTTCGATCGCTTTTGTCAAGTCTGCTAGTTGGTCCTCTATGATGAAACATTAGTCATCATTGCATGTATCACCATAGTAGATGATCGAGAATAACATGGATTTTCACGAACATGATATCTGGACATGTTATGCGGAGTAGATCCAGTACTCAAGGTATCATCATCGATTCATGCAGGGCATTTCTTTGGCGCAGACAAGCTAAGTTGGGCAAGAACCTTCTCGATCCTTTCGGCGATGTTATTTCCTTTCACGGCCGTGTTTACGAAGGATATTGCGCCTTTTGCAGATGACAAGCCGAAGACATCAAAAGATTCATACTACGCTTGAGATGTTCGTTGTCCCAACAATTTGGCTTGGTTCTTGTAATTGGTCCCACGCTTCCCTTAGTGACCTCTAGGATGGTTTCCACTATATAAGAAAAATTGGATTCGGCATCCTTTACGGAAGCGAACTCTGAGTCGACCTTCTTAGGAGCCATCTTAGTGTTTGTTGGATTTTGATTGTTGGAGAGAAGAGATGAGAGGCAAAGATAGTCCCACAGGGCATGCCAAAATTTATAACAACTAAAATTTCGTTCCTGAAAATAATAATCAAGACAAGAAATATAGCGATAAATAAAAGTGTTTGTATTTCAATAATTTACGCGGGTTACAATCTTTGAACAACTTTAAGTTTAAAAGGTGTAATCCTCTGATTCTTCTCCTCACGACCGTCAATTCGAGAGTTTCACTTGTTCTTGAATTGATGGACCACTTGTTGTAATTTGACCATGAATACGGAGCTAGGCTTTGATCACAAATGTGAAGGATGGAAACTTGCGGCTCACTCCTTGGAGACGATGACTTCTCGATATGCGGAAGACTTGCGAATCACCACTGTAGAGGAGAGCTTCAATATGTATCTTTTTCTTTTTCTTTTTGGCCTTACAGAGACCCCTATTTACAGTTGTAAGGGAGGGAACATGTGATAAACACATATCTTTTCCTGCAATTTGATTGGCCAACTTGATTCATCAAACCTATCACTAAAGCTATGTGATAAGCTTGCATAAAATTGGTTGAACCATGTCATTTGAATATTTGGTGACATTTGATTGGTCCTTACATTTGACTTGGCAAGCTACATCACTTATGCACGTGGAATGATTTTAGTGATCCTTGATTTGACTTTGCGTGCCATGTCATTTGATACGTGGCATGGACCTTGGGCTTATCATTTGAAGTCCGACAAGATGAACTAGCCCAATTAACGCGGGCTCTTAATTAAATCCATATATATATATTGGATTTAAATAATAAATTCACTTACACTACCCCGTAATTATTGTTTTGGCTAACACGTCTTTGAAATTAACATATGGTCCAAATAATTTAATTGACTTAAACTCAAATAAAAGTCAATCACCTACAAGCACGTTCATGAGTCACTTAATTTTTTATTTGACTTCGAGAAGAGATTATGGACTACAACAAACTTAGATGATCATGATGGTAATTATATGAGGTGTATTGGATGTGGTTTAGGGTCTAAAGAGAGCCCTATAACTAAGCCAAGTTGAGAATTATGCAATGGGTTAAAGTTTCAAATGAGTTCACACAAGATCTGACTTCAAGAGAGTACCACTCCCAAAGTATACGGATTTATGTGGTGGCATACCTATCAAATGAATGCTCTTTGAGTCTAGTTTCTAACGCATTAAACTGTTTATCATTGAATATTTTTTACAGAAAGTTATGGCTATTTTACGGGACATTGTCCCATCTGCGTGCTCAGTTGCGCATTGGGGTTGTCAGGTGCACAACAACGCATAGAAAAAAGCTTTTCTGTCACGGGGACCCTATAATAAATACCTCCCAAAGTCGCGAAGAGAGAGTGGCTAACTCATTTGTTTGAGCTAGGGCTTAATCTAACAAAGGCAATGCGTCCTATACATTCCTCCCATGAATTAAGATAATTATTTTGGAGTATTTTGAGTTAATTACTACTCCTAAACACATATATTAATAATGATTAATCTTGGAAATTCATAGGTTTTAGTTGAAACTTTCAAATTGGTCAAGAACACCACAAGTTGAGATTTTCAAGAGTTTGACTACAAGAAGTATGTATACCATCTCTAACTAATTTATGGTAATTATTTATGTAAGAAGTATGTGTTAGGACTTATGCCACGGTGATTGAAAACCATAAGTGCTTAACCTAGGTTGTGTTGGTGTTGTGGAGATCGTAAAATGGTTTAATTGATGAGATTGATGAGTGGGAGTGAATGGTTGGGCATGCATGTGCTAATGGAGGTTATGGTGTGATGACCCAAAAGGTCACCTTATGTAATTTAAGCAATATTTGTGTTCCGAGGCTCCGAGAGCCTCCGTTAGTCTCACCTCGATATGTGTGCGCAGCCCAGGCGTGTAGCCGGGAAGCTATTATGTGAAAATTTGATGAAAATAAGTTTTGATAATTAATAAATGAATATGGTTGACTTTGGTCAACATTTCTAGTAAACAGACCCGGACCTGTGATTCGACAGTCCCGGAGGGTCCCTAAGAAAATATGGGACTTGGGCATATGTTCGGAATCGAATTCCGAGGTCCCAAGCCCGAGAAATGAATTTTTAAAAGAAATTGTTTTCTGAAAATATTAAAGGAATGTGAAAGTGAATAATTGTGTAAAAACTTTGTTACCGGGCCCGTGTTATGGTTCCGGAGCCCGGAACAGGTTTATTATATATTATTTGTCTTATATGTAAAATTTGGTGTAAAACGGGCGTGAATTGAGTGGTTTCGGATCAAAAATGAGGTTTTGAGGTTTTAAAGAATTTGAAATGCGACTTGGAAAGTGATGTTATGTTCTCGAGGTCCGAATGAGATTCCGAGACCGAGAATAGTTCTGTGGTGTCATTTATAACTTATCTGCAAAATTTGAGGTCATTCCGAGTGGTTTAGGCCGGTTCGGCGCGTAAAGTGAATTCTAGAATTTCAAGTTCTTAAGTTTTGAATTCAGGGGTTTTGGAGAGTGATTTTGAGTTTTAGCGTTGTATTGAGTGTTCCGTGAGTTCGAGCAAGTCCGTTTTATGATTTGAGACTTGTTGGTATTTTTGGACGGGGGCTCGGGTGGGCCCAGGTGCCTCCCGGACCCCGTGCGAGGCCAAAAACCAGCAAAAACCACTGCTGGTGCACAACAGCTGGTGTGACCGCAGGTGCGGTTGCCCAGCCGCAGGTGCGGGACCGCAGCAGGAGCGGACCCCAGCCCCCTTGCCCAAGTCCGCCGGCGCGAGACCGCAGGCGCGGTCCAAGCCATCGCAGGCGCGACCCTTTCCGTAGGGGCGACCAGACTTCCGTAGGGGCGGGACCGCTGGTGCGGCTCCCAACCCCGCAGGTGCGAGCCTAGGGTCCCAGGCCCTCTTCCGCAAGGGCGATCACTTTCTCGCAGGCGCGAGACCGCACCTGCGGTCCTATTGTCGCAGG
>ML245357.1:3259-52759 GCA_005239495.1 Nicotiana undulata
GCAACATATACATAACAACTAATTATTACAACATCAACTCATGGGTAGTTAGGTACACTAGAAGAACACCCACCACGAGCTTGATTAGTTTTGCCACCCAAACCAGCTGAAGGACATTTACGACGGTCGTGTCCTGTTTGCGAGCATATACCACATTTGCGCGCATAAACGGTATCACTAACATCCATTTGGTTCCGTATACGCATTCTCTTCTGCACCTGTATTTTACGCAAATAGCACTTGTTACACACTATTTTAAATGGTTCCGGAGACCAATAATGCTCAGCACCCACTAGCTGCAACTGACCACTATATGTGTTTAGGTACTTGGAAACACTATATTGTTGATCAACATAGTTGGTCTCCCCATAACCAATACGTTGAAAACACTTGATGGCATGTGAGCAAGGCATATGGTAGATGGACCATTTCCCACAGGAGCATAACCTTGCTGATTCATTTACAGTATGTACATTATTACCCCGATTATTATGGATAGCGGTGCGGACTTCAAAAACACCTATGTCGTTATCATACTACAAAAATAATGTGCTCGTCGTCTGTATTTCTCAAATCTCTGCATCGGCATTGGCATAAATTCAACACCCCTTTCCATCAATTCCATTGCAGCTGCAAACCGTTCAACAAACCTCTTCGCCATCTGCTTGAACGGCATTCGCACCATGGCTGTGACGGGCAATCCTCTTGCCGACTTCAATAACCCGTTGAAGGACTCTGACACGTTTGTAGTAAGAACTCCCCATCGTTTGCCACCATCAGCATGCAAAGTCCACTTTTCAAGGTGATGTCGCATTAGCCAACAATATGCGGCCTCGTCTTCTTGCCTAATAGATTCCATATGCCTCCGGAATTTGTGTTGTTGGTGGTCCGTTGCTGCCATCCACATCAAATCAGGCAGATCCTTGTTGGGATATGCCTTCTGGAAATTGGCCTTAAAGTGCCTCACACGGTAACGATGGTATGCATAAGGCTCTTGCCATGCAGGCAAGTTCTCCATAGAACTTAATATACCACCGTGACGATCACATATTAGACAAATACCTAAACGCTGTTTGACAACGTGCTCTTTCAGATGGTTCAAAAACAGCGTCCACGTCTCTGTGCTTTCATTGGCACAAACAGCAAAAGCTAGAGGAAATATCTGTCCGTTAGCATCCACTGCCACGGCTATCAAAAGCTTGATATCGTACTTTCCATAGACATGAGTTCCGTCTATGGATATTACGGGCCGGCAATGCGAAAAACCATCAATTGCTGGCTTAAACGCCCAGAACACGTAATTGAATATGTATTCTGGTATTCCCGGACTCCGCTCAAGCTTCCATTCAACAATCGTCCCGGGGTTAAAGTGCTGCAGTGCGTCCATGTACTTTGGTAGAGCTGCAAATGACTTATCCCAGTTACCGTAGACAATTTCAAATGCTCGTTTACGCCCAAGAAATGCCTTTCTTTTGGTAATGGTATGGCCATATTCCTGGTGGACTGATGTAATGCACTCTTTGATTTTATACCTTATGGACGCTTCGAGATGTGGAATAATTACAAGAGAAATCAAGTCAATATCCAAGTTGAAGTGATTCCCGTTGAATGTGTCCATTTCGCATGTGTGGGTGGGAATGTATTTACCCACTTTCCACATACATGTCTTCTTCGTGGTCGCACGCAACATCCAATTACATGGCCAAAACCACCTGCGGCAAACATCCTTGTATACTACCAGACTTGACTCCCATACATGCATCTCACGACACTCTTTTATGTTGTGCATTTTACAAGCCCTGCTTAAGCGCGCTTTATCAGGGAAAAGCATCCCCTTTGCAGGCACCGTCCCTTGTGAGAGCTTCCACATCCGGAACACTTGGCAAGCTATCAGTGTAAGAAATCTCCCTTGAATGAAACGACACTTCGGACTCGTACACTCTTCGTCTAGGGGGGGGGGTCTTTTCAAATCAGGTACTTCCTCCTCATCCTCATCATCACCATCCTCATGAGGAAAGGGTGTCTCGTCTTCGGATTCATCGGTATTGTTTTCGTAATCACTGTTCTGTTCCTCACTCTGTGCATCAGCCAGATCCCGATGTAATACGTCATTTTCGGGCAATTGAGTGAGTACGGGTGGTTCAACTTGCTCGTTTTCACTGCACAACCAACAAAAATATAAGCTACTGAAATTAATAAATACTTTTCATATAGCTATATCACTTGACTTACAAGTCGTAATGTGATAAAATTCCATGATGGATGTTTTCAATTAGGTGATGACTATCGGATGCGCCACTTGTAAAATTCATATCCGGCCGGTACCCCCTATTAAATATATGAGCGTTAATACAAATTCAATACACTAAAAATATACATAATTAACACAAATAAAAATTGAAGTTTACCACTCGTCTTGTGAATGTTTGAAAGCAGGATATAAATTATTTTCTCCCTGCTCATTCGCCGGCGGTGATAAGTTTAAATCAAGGAAAAGTCTTCCATCCGGAACCTGTCCGGCAAAAACTGCTCCAGAATAACCACCCGATGACTGGGGGTATCTCTACTACGCACAACCTCGTTGTTTGGAGCGTCTTCGACCTTCACGTACATCTCCAACATTGTGATTACAAGAAATTCCCGGCATTCATCCGGAGTCCTCAGAAAATCACTCAAAGTTTCATCATCGTCGATGTTAAACTCCGAGTAAAAAGCAACCCCTTGCGGAGTGACGGAATACGGATATCTTCCGGTTACTTTAAGTATCACTGAACATTTCCTCACACTCATTTTTTTGCATAACAACGATATCAATTTATCGTACTCCATTGTAAATGGCAATTTAACATGACACAGAGCAGGTAAACTGTAGCCCACAGAGTTATTCTCCATCACAACCTCACCCCCCAATATAATGAAACTCTTATTCTACGCTCTTCAGACATAATGAAAAAATGCTGGAGAATTTAGTAACAATAAACGTTTGATCAAGAGTTGAATTTTTTTTTGAATGAATTTCACTGCAATTCGAACCTCTTTATATAGGAAATGGCTAGCCCGTTTTTTTTATTTATATACAGTGGGCGCTATACGCTTTTGAATTATTGAAGATAGTATAGCGTCGGGTAGTCGGGCGCTATACCTGACATGGCAGCTTTTTATATATAGCGCCCAGTACTTGGGCGCTATATATAATTTCGTTTTTTTTTACACCTATTTTTGTTCACTCAGTCCAAAAAAATAATATTTTGGTTCCCAACTCATTTTGAAGAGGCTCAACAATTCATTACCGATTTAGCCTCTTTCCAATTTAGCTGAAATTTATGTCTAAAATATGCTGCAGATTTTGGTAAAAACAAGAAAAGGTAAATTTGCTGAATTGTTGTTTGCATTTCTCTTAGAAAAAAATTGCGGCATGACTGTGTTGCCAAAAGACGACGGCTCTATCCTCTAAAATAAAGAACATTTTGAAATGTAGCAGTGAGGTACCTCCATATCCTATCGCTCGTCTCTTTCGGGGAGCCAAAACCCTAACCCTAGCCCTCATTCTCACCCCCCAAACCTGTTGATTGATCCCAATGGAACCGACTAACGACGATGACCACAGAACTAACGGCTCCGATCACAACCATTTAGCCAAGAGACCCAAGCTAGCCAGCTCCGCTCTCATTACGGACTCCGAAATACGAGCAGAGTTCGCTCACCACCAGCCGGGAATAGCCCGTATCAACAACGGCAGCTTCGGTAGCTGTCCGTCGTCCATCATCGCAGCTCAAAAGCGTTGGCAGCTCCGTTTCCTCCAACAACCCGACGACTTCTTCTTCAATCATTTGCAAAAGCGTATTCTTCACTCCCGGACGATTGTCAAGGACCTTATAAATGCTGAACATGTGGATGAGGTGTCTCTTGTTGATAACGCCACCACGGCCGCCGCTATCGTCCTTCAACACGTCGGCTGGGCCTTTGCTGAGGGCCGTTTCCAGAAAGGAGATGCCGTCGTCATGCTTCATTGTGCTTTTCAGGCCGTTAAGAAATCAATTGAGGCTTACGTCACCCGTGCTGGTGGTTCTGTGATCGTTGTTCATTTGCCGTTTCCTCTTCGTTCGGAAGAAGAGATTGTTGCCGAGTTTCGAAAAGCATTGGCCAAGGGTAAAGCTAATGGGAAGAAGGTTCGATTGGCCATCATTGATCACATTACATCAATGCCGTGTGTTGTTGTTCCTGTGCGTGATTTGGTTAAGATTTGTAGGGAAGAAGGTGTAGAGCGGGTGTTTGTCGATGCTGCCCACGCCATTGGCAATGTTCACGTGGATGTTGAAGAAATTGGAGCTGATTTTTATGTAAGCAACTTGCACAAGTGGTTCTTTTGTCCTCCATCGGTTGCCTTTTTGTACTGTCGTAAATCCCCTGTATCCCCTGATCTACACCATCCTGTGGTGTCACATGAATATGGTAATGGACTAGCCATTGAAAGTGCGTGGATCGGGACGCGAGACTACAGCTCTCAGCTAGTTATACCTGAGGTGTTAGAATTTATAAATAGGTTTGAGGGTGGGATTGAGGGAATTAGGACGAAGAATCATAATGCTGTGGTTGAAATGGGGCAAATGTTGGCCACCGCGTGGGGAACAGCGCTTGGTTGCCCTCCTGACATGTGTCCAAGTATGGCAATGGTTGGTTTGCCTGCTAGCCTTAGGATTCTCAGTGATAATGATGCTGTAAATTTGAGAACTCGTCTGCGTGGCCATTTTGGGATAGAAGTCCCAATTCACTACCAGGAAACAAAAGACTTCCAGGATGGTGATGCCTGTGTTACAGGGTATGTCCGGATTTCTCATCAGGTTTACAATACAGTTGATGACTATCTAAAGTTGAGGGATGCTATTCTTCAGCTTGTGCATGATGGTGTTACTTGTAAGATGCTTAGCCCAGAATAAGAGGTATCATTGTGCTTGTACAATTTTCTTCTTCAGCACATGATCGTTAATTTAAATGCACAGTCAGATATCTCACAAGTTTATTGTGCTGTACTTCAGTTTATTTCCATGTGCATTGTGTCATATTTCTTTTCTACTCACTTAAATAAGACAGTGTTTATAATGATGGAGCTATTTTGTGATAAGCAAATGAAGACAACTTCTTGTTCTATATTTCAATGATATCTTGCATGGAGATTTGACTGGAAATGTAAACAAACTAGGCTGTTGTCTCCTTAGTGCTTGCTCTTTAAAAATACCACGTTGGTTGTGAGGAATTGGCTGTTGTGTCGGTTTATTTGATCAAGTGTGGTTTTCTTGAGATCTGGCAGACTCCTGTATACAAGAGGTATGCCAAAAAATAGAGAATCTACATAGATATGCTATTCTTTACAAAAATACCCAATCTTCTGTATCAGTAGGGTTAGCATGGGTGCACCAAAAAGACATTGGAAGCAGGAGAATATTCTTACAGCTACAAAAATCAAGCTCTTTCCTGTCAAACGCTCTTCTATTCCTCCTTATTTTATCTGTATAAGTGCTAATGAAGTAATATCATATTCCCCACATCTTTTCTTCCGGTCTCTAAAGACCCAACTAAATATTGCATACTTCAGATATTCATAGTACTTGGACTGGTCCATTGTATCACAATTAAGCTTAAAATTTCCCACCACAAGAGCAATGCTATCTAGCAATGTAGTAAGAGATGATCCACGTCCTCTCCCGAGTGTTTATACATGAATGAGCTGTTGTCTCCTTACATAGAAATGGACAATCCTCGCCTCATGATCTAGCTTTTGAGGTTGAATTAGGCCTTTGGCATGGTATCAGAGTAGGCGGAATTCCTATTACTGGTTTATCCAATGCTGGGCCTCATGTCATATTGTTCATGCTTTAGATGTTAAGCGTTGGGTGTACAAGAAGATACTTTCTGAACAAAGTGTTTCCATGAACAAGAGGTTCAGGTTCTGGACTGCTACATGGATAGGCGATGAGAGTTTAGGAACCAGATTCCCAACTTTATATAACTATTCTATCAACAAGGAAGGTACTATAGCTGAATTCTATTCGGTTGGCAAGTTACTTTTAGAAGATACTTGAATGATTGGGAGATAGAAGGATTCTGTCAGATCATGCACCAACTAGAAACAGTGCATATTGACACTAATAAAATGGATTCTCTACTCCGGAAAAATAACAAGGATAAGAAGTTCTATGTGAATAATTGCTACAAGTTTTTGATGAGGCAGACAGGCTATTGGGAACATAATTGGCCATGGAAGATGATTTGGAAGACAAAAGCCCCTGCAAAAGTAGCGGTCTTTGATTGGATTGTAACTTGGGGAGTCTCTTTAACTCAAGAAAGTCTCCAAAGAAGAGGTTTTCTTCTGGCTAACAGGTGCTACTTATGTGAGGAGGATCAGGAATCAGTTGAACATCTTTTTCTGCACCTGCACCGTAGAATTTCGAGACAATGTTGGGACCTTTTTCTGAGTGTCTATGGTATCTCTTGGGCAATACCTAATAGCATAAGGGGCTTACTCGAGTGCTAGCAAGGGCCGAGGATTCGGAAAAGCTTGCAGCATATTTGGAGTACTATTCCTATATGCATATTTTGGATCTTGTGGCTGGAGAGGAATAGAGCTTGTTTTGAAGGACAAAGAGACCATATTTCTTGAATTAAGAACAACTGTTTGCAGAATCTTTTCTTATGGTGTAAGGGTAGTCTTATTGGTAGCACAAATGAGTATATGGATTTCTTGGACTTGCTAGGGGGCAGAGAGTAGATGTAATCTTTATGTTCTGATTTGCATTTTCTTTGTCATTGTACTACTTGTACCATCTTGGTACCTTCTGTCAATAAAACATTTACCATTTAAAAAAAAACAAAATGTTTCCATGCAAAATCCAAATTAAAGAAAAAGATGAGATCTTTAGTTCATATAGCCAAGTATTGAAGCATGTTTGATGGTTTGTTTCATGTTTATTTTCAGTTGTTAACCTGCTTTTAGTTTATTAGATATTTGGTCAGTTTCTACAGTGAAAGCTAAGTAGGTAATCTTATTTATTCTTCTTTGTTTTCTATTTTGCAGGAATTCTGCAGAGAGTTCCTTGATAGGTTGTTTCTCTAGTTTGGTTCAAGTTTTGTTCTCTGGAAAAACAAATTGTAGAAGTTTTCCTGTTATCGAGAATAATCCTTGTACGAGAAAAATTGTTAGCTAATAAATGCCTATTATTGTTTCAGTTTGGAAGTAGAATTGTGATTGTATTTCTATGTTACCCTGAAGACTTTGTTGCTTCTTTTTGGTGCCTAGATTTCCTAGACGCTTTCTTCTCTCTCCTGATTAGTCACTATCCATGGGGCTCTAAACCTAGGTTGCTCGGATTCTTCACTTTCGGTGCCGCACCCGTGTCGCCGCGGCGTGAATGGGGGTGTGGGATCTGTACCGGATCTGGTCATCCAATTTTGGGTGTTTTGACCAAAATCGTGTGAGAAATATCTATGTTGGTCCTTTTCCTTTTATCTTCTTCTCGGATTATCCTTTTGATCAATAGCTTCTCCTTCTCAGAATATCTCATATGTTTTTCACATAATGTCTCATAATTTAGACATATTTTTATAACTCTAATTTTAAATATTTGAATTATTTTTAGCTGAATCCCTGCATGGTATATGTACTTGGATCCGTATCCTCGAATCTTAAAATTTAGATCATGAAGGATCCGACCTCTAGATCTGCACCCCTATAGGACATCGGTACCCGAGTCCGAGCAACTTAGCTCTAAACTCCCTTCTTTTAGGTCCATCGTTGCTCCTCAACTTTAAATCATTTCCATCCTTAATCAGCCCCTAACTGGAAATTCTCCCACGGGAAGATTTTTGCCTCTCTTGTTCTAAGTATGTTTCTTTTGATCAGTGGTGTAAGACTTTATCCTCATAAAAAGCACCATGAAAGTGCTGGAAATGTACAGAAGATTACAAGCATTAGTCTCTCTTTAGTCATTTAGGGACATGAGGAACTCCACTGAAGTACCTATATCATATACATTTTTCAAGGTACTCCAGAAAACTAGTAGAAAAATACACTTCTGTAGTAGTCCATTGATAGCTTCTACTTTTATTAAAGAATATCGTATGACTCCTTTCTATCCAAACCACCCCCAATGTACATGCTGGAAGAGTCTTTACTATATCCGTTTCTCTAGCTATTCAGGTTCAATCCAACACTTTCACTGTGACAAGTGAGGTTGCTTCAGTGGAAAGAGAATTACATTTCCAACCTAGAGGTAAGGGGTTTGAGGTAAGGGGTTTGAGTGTCCAAGGGAGCAAAGTGGGAAAGGTATTGACTCCACGCCTCAATTTCAAGCTAGTTGGGGTCGGCTATATTAATTCTCACCATATGTTTCTCTCGATTTGGACATTTCATGCCAATGGTGGGGTTTACCATATGATAAAGAAGAGTACCTTTCACCATGATAGATATTGTTCAGCGAAACCAAAAAGTTCAAAAACTTGTTTCATAACTGGGCATCCACATTGCTTTGTAGGGACAAATAATGATTACTATCGTCAAGCTTCACCTATTACATGTAATCAGTCTCCTCTGTAAATTCAACTAGAAGTGTTACATGATGTTCTTAACATACCCAGAAAATTGAGGATTCAGGTAATCTTAATGATTGACTGAGCAAGGAGTGCTAATTAATAGTGCTATTTAAGCAATAGAAAGAAGCGATCTATGTGGAAGAAGGGAAATGGAACCAGTCAATTTTATGCCCAGTGAAATGGGTTTTGTTTGTGCGCCTCTCCCTCTCTCTCTCTCTCTCTCTCTTGTTTAGTGTTGCTTGAGTTTTGTTCACTGGTTTCTTGTTTGTTGTTAATCTCTTTGTTTCATATCCCATGCCAAATTAGTCTTTGAAATGTCAAGAAAGTCTTTTTGGCCTTTGTCTTTCTTATGGTAATATTGTATGTGCAAGTAGGAAGGTGGCTACTAAAGCAATAGTGAGCTCCCTAGCAGGGATAGCTTGACATTGTTATGCCTTCTCTAGAATTTACTTAAATGATAAACACATACCTACATCTTTACCAAGTGTTATCTGTCATATGAAAGGATGCTAGCAGGAGGCCACAAACGGTTTAGTCAAAGCAGCATTAAGATTGAGCAGTACTCAGCTGATGCACTTTGAGAAGCAAATTATAGGTCTCTGTGGGTGGACTCTGAACAGAGCTTGTATGTGCTTTTTTGACTTTTATGTTTATGTTTTTGATAACTGAGAAATCCCCGAGAGGCAATCGTGCACGGTTTGTCTACGGCTTGAGTTTGAACCCGTGACTTGCACCTAACCATGTATCACCAAACCAAACCCTTGATGGCGACTTTTATGTTTAGCCTTGGAGAACTTTTGAGTCTCGGACACCGAGATATTGTAACTTGATTTTTATCTTATTTAGTCTATATCAGTTTGCTGCACTTGTCGTTGTTTTTAACTGCTGAATGAACCCATTTATTTAATAATACACAAATCAAGAACAGGTGACAGACAAAGAGAGGATAAGAAAAGGACAGGAATGGATGTTCTTTACCAAGGAGTCTCAGTAGGAGCTAGTAGATGTCCATTTGGTTACATAAAAAAATGTCCATTTGGTATAATGTGTTCACATTTTCTGGTCCTGACTTTTTGAATCTTTTAGCGCTTTTAAAAAACCAAAACAAATAGAAGGTGGAATGTTTTTCAAAATAATGTAAGAATCCATATTTCTAGAAAATCTATGTTTCAAAAATAAGATGTACCCATTGTACTGATCTGCTTATAAGTTATATAGAACATCTCATATACACCTTCTGCAAAATAACTTGAGAATCCATATTTCTGAAAGTACAAGGTTTCGCAAATAACATGTGCCATTTCTGATCTGCATTTAAGTTATTAGAACATCTAGGACACCCCCCCTTTTTTTTCATATTGTGGTACACAATAAAGTATAAGATCAGGTCGAGTGGAAGAGAACCTTAGATTCTAATGTGGTAAAAAGCAAGGTTTTGCAAATAACAATGTGCGTATGTACTGATCTGCAGATAAGTTTATGCCTCTCTGGTTACATTGTTAAATGGTATTGAATCTAAGATCAAGTGCCGATTTTTGCTACCTGACTGTAATTTATTGTTGTGATAGTAGGCTATTTTCTCCAGTTAATTATCTGTGTCTTATGTTAGACGAAGATGCCCATGTACATATATATATACCTTTTTTCTTTCTTCTTTTTGTGAATATGCTATAGTTGTTTCTGTTATCTCCTTGCTTTGCCTGCACGTTATTTAAGAGAGTGAATCTGGACTCCCACCATTGGCTGTTCTCTGAGATTGATAAGGAATTCGTCGATAAGGTCATGTTGCTTTTGATAATCTGCAAGTTATGCCAAGATGGCAATGTTTCGCTGGCTGCCAAATCCTATGGAGTCGAGCTCTTTTCCTTCTTTCTGGTGTCTGGAGATTTTCTGAATTGGCATTACATGGCCTCCAAAATAATCGCACAATTAGTTCTGCTGGTAAGTAGTCAGATGCTTTTCTAGTTGCACTTGATAATTAGAAAATAAAACATTATCTTGTCGCTTGTGAGCCTGTTAAGCTACTCCTGGATGGTAAGTCTCAGACAAACAACTGGGACGACGCTGTAATTCTTTTGAATTTCATTAGTTCCCCCCAATGATACGATGTTAATCTTAGTTTGTTGCCAGTCATCCTAATTGGTTAGCTCCTTGCTATGCTATTCTTCACAATTCAGTAAAACTTCGTGCTTGTCACTTTCTTGTTGTGTGTAATGCGTTAGTACTTTGACCAAGTGGCGTGTGTTTTCTATCAATATTGTCCTAACCGCTGATTTCTAGTGGTTTATGTTGTTTTCTCACTATTCTCCTTTTTCTTACTGTTTATTGTATTGCGTTTCAACTATTTTTTGGTTTCTTATAATGCTTATTATTTCTATGGTTTCCGTTGATGGTACTGATATATTGTCTCTTTCGTCTTTTTCATTTTCTTGAACCGAGGGTCTATCAAAAACAACCTCTCTACTCCGTGGGGTAGGGGTAAGGTCTGCGTACACACTACCCTTCCCAGACCCCTTAATTCTGAGATTTTACTGGATTGTTGTTGTTGTATTGTCCTAACTGCTGAGTCGAAGTCACATCTTGTTTAGTATTGTGGCATCGAGGCTATTATACTTGGCAAGTGGAAGGATTAAGTACTTGCCAACATTCATCTACGTTAGGTTGTATTTCTGTCTCTTGACTTCACTGGGGGAACCTGAGTTCGAGGATCAAACATTTGTTAAAACTATTCCACGTTAGCCTAATATAAGTATTGCATAGGGGATTGTTCAGCGATCAGCACTCAACTGGTAATCTTAGGAATCAAGTTTAAGGATGATGTTTGGTCCTTCCTCTCGAGCCGAGGATCTTTCGGAACCATCTTTTCTACCTCCCCATGGTAGGAATAAGGTCTCTAGACCCCACTTATGGGATCCCACTGAGTCTGTTGTTGTTATTGGACGGGTATAACAATGATGTTTGGGTATGTCTTCTACTAGTATAAATGCCGGTTAACTTTGCCCTCTAAGCTTAGTCAGGGAGAAGAAATTGCTTAATATTTTTTTGTCTCTCCTTTTAGAATTTGTACCATTTTGCTTACCACTATGTCACACTTTTGAGTAGAAATTTCGCTCTTTCACTTGTTATCAACTAAACAAAGAAACTAGGTGCAGTACTATAACCCTATACTTATCAACGGTTAATCTTGTTTTGACAACTAGGTAAGTGACGGAGAGGTCTGGTTGGTTCAAGTAAAAAGAATGAGTTCTATACTTCTTTGCTCTTTACCCCTTCTTACGTATATCAATAAAATCATTTGCTATAGCGCTTATAAAATTACCATGTTTAGTTTAACACCACTTAGTTCTCACCATCGACTCAATAATGAAGAAACAAAGTAAATACTGTAGCTTAAGATGTAATCACGATAACACGGTAAAGAGAAGGAAGGAAATATTTTATTCCATTTTCTTGTCATTTTGCGCCATTTAATGCTGAGTTTTTTCTTTCAATTATTTTTACTCACATTTTATTATTTGATTTAAGTGAACAGCGAATTTTGAGATGCCTCAAATTGTAAGTATGCATTGAAATATTGTCGAATTGACTAGAAAGTCTCTGAACTTTTCACAGATGACAACACGAGAAAATGACATTTACTTTTCACAACTTCTTATAACTAAAGAAATTCCAAGGATCAATCAAAGGCGGATGTAGAATTTTTAAAATATGGGAGCACTACTACATCTAGTGAGAACAAATAAAAATCTTGTCCAAGTGCAATTATATCACCGTGTATGAGTTAATCCGAAAACTTCTACCATGAAGGACCTTTATTAGAAACAAAACCTTGAGAAGTCACTTAAAACAAACAATTGTGATAGTTTATATGAGTCCACCAATTGTATAGAGACCTGATCCTATATCAGTTCCTTCAGTGCTAACTACTGAAACAATATGTAAATAAGACATAAGACTTTTACGTGGAAAAATCCCAACTCAAGGGGACAAAAACCACGACCTACACTGGTAGGATTTCAACTTCACTAACTTGTAACTACACTATTACAAGTCACTTTGTAATGACTCTATTACAAAGATTTCAATCTCTTTAACTTGTAATACACTTATCACGAGCCATTTTGTCACTCACTAGTTACAAAGACTTCAACCTATGACTAACTCTAGTCACAACACAAACTCAGATGGTTTATGATTTTGAGTTTCCTAAAACAAAGCTTCTAAGAAAGCAAGATAGGAGTTACAATGAAGAACAAAACACAAAATTACAACTCAACTAAGGACACACATAAACTTGTAGTGGAACTGGTTCGTAGTGGAGTTGTCTTCTTGTTCTTGACACACTTGAGACTTCAATGCTTGAGAGAATATCACTAAATGCTCAAGTGAATATTTTGTTACCTTACACCATGTTGTTATACTTCAAAGACATCCCAAGGATGATGTCTATTCTTGGTTGGTACACGCCTTTTCCCAATGGGAAGTGACTGCTACATTGTTTCTTCACTGTAGCGTGCACAGTTGCAGGAAGTCACTTTCTGCAGTTGCTTTCCAACTGTAGAGTTGACTTATACTTCTTTCAGGGAAACACCAAGGGATCAGGTCCCTAAATTGGTTCTTGTGAATCCAAAAGTACACTGCCCAGATTATCTTGAGGCCATTGCTGAATGATTGTACCAGACATGCATCATGTCCTTTATCTGGTTCTATCAGAAAGTTTGTTAGATCATCAAAACATAAGACTAAGAGACCTTAAGCCCATCAAATTGAATCAAAGCTTAGCGAGCTGAAATTTTTTAAGCCAACATTCTAGCAAATTGGTTATAGGAAAGGGATCATTCACCAAAAATTAAAATTTTTAAAGCCAATCTTCTTACTCGAGAGAGAAAGCTCATATTTAAAAGCAAAATTTTCCTAAGAGCGAGATTTTTAGAGCATGAAGAGAGACACACAAACTTAAAACGAGGGCTTACTATAAATTGTGGTTAGTGAGCTAAAAAGTAAGTAATAGAAATATGTTTGGGGAACAAACGGAAAGTGGGAAATGGAGTATGAGTTCGAAATAAAAGAAAGGAGAGAAGCAAACAAAATAAAAGAAAGGAGAAAAAGAAGTGCTAAGTGGTACCTCATCCGTTAACCTTTGGGTAAATAGCGTAGCTTCTGATTAACTGTTCCATTCAACCTTTTGGAGCATAGGTGCCGGGAGATAGTATTAGATCTTTTTGTTGGAAAATTGATTCATAATATATCTAGTTTGGTGAAGGGACCGTGAGTTCAGTGCCCTACAATTAAGCCTATAAATTTGCATGTAGGATCAATACTTTGATGATTAATGGTACGCTCCTGTATTTCTCCACTAACGCCTCAAACTTTTATATGTAGCAACGTTCAAATTTCTAGTTTGCTCTTATATCATTAGACTAAAGCTCGAGAGCTTATGCGGTTTCTTTTGATATTCTCTTTACTTTCTTTGTTTTCACTCGTAGGCAATGAAAGAAGAGAATGTCGATTCTATCGGGATTAAGTACACTTTTGAGAAATAAATATATTAAAAGACCTATTTTCAATTAAAAAGTCAATATTAAAATATTAATAAATCACGGGAGATTAGTAAAAACAACATGGGATTTTTGTAGGACTATGTTCAAATTGTTAGTGAGCATGGAAGGCATTTATTCTAAAATTTATCCAAATATATCATTATAGTTCTAGTTGTTTTTAGCTAAATAAAAGAACATTGAATGGTAAAAAGTGGAATAAAAATACATACTTCTCCGTCTCAATTTATTTGGTGATATTTGACTCGACACAAAGTTGAGAAATTTATTTGGTGATATTTTCGAAACTTGCAGTTTTAGACAAATCATAAAATTTTTGGTGGATATAATTTTCTCTTAAAGGCTAAGTAGTAAAATTAAAATTAAATTATTTCTAAATAATAGGGCATGAAAAATGTTTCCTTTTGAAAATGAGAACAAATATGAAATATTTTTTTGTTCCCATCGACGTAAGTAGGGGTGGGCATAAAATCCGAAAAATCGAATTCCGAACCGAACCGAATTAATTCGGTATTTCGGTCTAATTCGGTATTAAATTTTCCGTATTTCGGTTCGGTTTTCGGTATTACAATTTTAAAATTTCGGTATACCGAATATACCAACATTTTAAGGACATTTTTTTGGACCCTACCTATATCTACCCACCCAGTGCTCAGCCGGCCAACCCAATTTAATTCTCATTCCCTTCGCCCCCCAAACCCAACTGCCCAAGCCCAGTACTCTTAGTCTTAGGCTATTAGGTTAGGCCATTTTAATTTTTAGCAATTAGCAAATTAGGTTGAACCAACGACTCTCTCATCTTCAGTTCTTCTTCTTCACCCACGCCGCAATCCTTTCCCTGAAGGAGCCAAACCACCAGAGAACACAAATAAGTAAGTAAACACCATCTCGACATGCTTGTGCTTTCTATACTCTACAAGGAATTTTTAAATCCATTTTGTCCCCTCTTATCCACTGCAAATCCCAATCAAAACGAAATAATCCGAATTACCATCAACGTAATTAAATTAAAGGGATACTTTTGTTTATCCTATATACCATAAAGTCCCTTCATTGTTATGCTATTTCACATTGGATTAGAACCAGGCAATCAAATGTATGGCATGTGACAAAAATAGATGAAACCAATTCTTCGTATATAAATACACAAATCCATTTATGTTGTTCTCTTTGTCATCTCAATTCTTGAAACATAATATTCTTATTCTAATTCCAATTATCCCCTTTTCTTTCTTTGTGTATATAATGGCATAAACTGGAAGTTGAAAGTCTAGTATGGACTTAGTGGTTTTATATAAACATATATGAAATGGAACAGATCGAATTGTTTCCATATTGAATTTGTAAATCAGCTACTTGTGTCTCTATCTCTCCGGTTAATTCAAAGGATTGAGCAATAACTTAAAAATATCACTAACTAGAAGAATATATGCTAGTAAAAATCTCAATTATGCGTTGTAATATGTTGGTATATCAATTTGTACATTTTCATATGTCCTACTTCAAATTTATTTACAAGTATATTTATATGTTTTATATTTTTTGATATGTAAAGTTAATGTACTTCTGGTTCAGCAACATATGAGAAAGTTTTTCCTCACGGCAGTGTGACACTACGTTTGGATTTGGCAGTATTTTAATTTTCGTTTGGTATACACATAACACAATTGAATAATTCATAATACCGAAACTATACCGAACCAAAATAATAAATATCGAACCGTACCGAAATAATTTGGTATGGTATTTAGTATATACAATTGATAAACCGAATAGCGAACCAAAATTCTTAAATAACGAACCGAAATACCGAATGGCCACCCGTAGATGTAAGTATTAATCAATTTAGTGATGACAATATTGGGAAGACAATTGGGGATTGAAATGGAAACACAGTAACCTGAAAAGGGGAAGCAGCTCAGATATTGCTACTACTGCACCCCTGCCCGCGAAATCCAGCTTGGCGGTGTAACTTTGTAGTGCGACAACTGAACTTAACAATGGCGGACGAAGATTTACCACCTGCTATAAGGTTGATGAGTTTTGTTTCCGAAGAACAGGTAAACCGTAAACCCTTTCCCCCATTTCCTCTGTTCACATGGGTTTCTTCTTCCGCCGTTAGTTTTGCTTCAAAAGTGGATTTGTTTCGTAGTTGGAAGAAGCCAAGAAAACTCGGGGTGCTCGGGTCGAGGACGGAACTGCTCAGAGAGATCGCCCACTTTATGAGGTCCAACTAAACTTAATAAACTCCCTTTTGCTTGTCACTTATTGTTGCTTTACCTCCTTCCCATCTAGTTACTGGGCGTTTTGTGTTAATTCTTCAAAATACACTATAAAAATTGGCCACAATGTGCATGTACCTTCAGGATAATTACAAACACCTGTATCAGATATCCTACTATCAACCAATGGCGGAGCCAGGAATTTATATGAAAGGAATTCAAACGGATATTAGAATCTCATAGTTAGAATTCAAACTTCTGACCTAAAGCAACCTTTTGAACCCGCTTTATCACTACACCAAATATTTTCCTTATGTCAAACGATCCAATAATTCATATATGATCAAATACTTTTAGTTTTTATTTACACGACAGTATACTTTTTCGACGAAGGGAATTCAATAGAACATTACTGGAATTGTGTTGTCCAAGCAATAACTTTGGAAATTAGTACCTCCTATTATGCTAAATGACATTATTTTTCCTTTCATTGATTATCCTTTCCAGTTTTAATCTTTTGTGTCAAGGTAGCTCTGGTCCATACGTTTATGCTCTCTGGGATGTGTGTGCTTCAAATGTCAGACTCTCCAGCTTGAGTTATATTTTTCATTCAAACCGCAGATTTTGAAGGAAAACAAGGACAAGAAAGATGCTGAATTTAATGAGCGATTTAAACACCGTGAGTAATTAAGGACCCTTTTCCTTTTTTCGTTTCTTGTGGGTTACTCATTTTGGTGCTTGCGCTATTCATTTACATCTGCTTGGAAATTTATCTCTTTAATGTTCTTGCAGGGCCACCTAAAGCCTTGGATGATGACGAGACCGAGTTCCTTGATAAGCTTGAAATGGTTAGATGTTGCTTAAGGTCTTTATGTTTGTTTGGGATACAACTAATAGATTATCTATACATGCTTTGTCATTGCCATGATGTCCTGTCCACATTATTATCATTTCTACACATTTGATGGGGAACATTCTATCTTTTGCTTTAAGGACTCATCTAATTTGAGATTTAATGCTTATATGAGCAGTGGGTATTTAGTGAATAACTATCTCAAAGTTCAGCTGCTTATCTCAACTTAAGGTTCCTTGTAGTTCTCTTCCAAGCGACAAACCCTCTGATCGTGGAGTTTAAACTTACAGTTATTTTATGCATAATTTATTGTTTGTTGATTGTAATGTATATGTGGATGTTATGACGGATGTGCGGTCGTACAAAATTTGAAATACTTTCATCTGACAGAAGATACAAGAACTACTTAGAGGATAAAACACGAGAAGTTTGCTTGGATGTATAGCATTCATGCTTGTAGTCTAGGGGTGGAATAGCTTGCTGAGAAAGTACATAGCCATGTTTTAGAGCTCCAAAATGCACCGGTCCTTATTTGTGATGCTATAATGATTACATATGTTAAAAGGAAATGAGGTGAACCTATTATCACATGGAGGGAAATTGTCCTTAAAGATGTAGAATCTCTTGGAATCCATGCGAACTTATTGAAGAACAAAACATGACAGAGGTAAAAGGTTCTTATAGGTGATATCAATAGTTAGGATTAAAGCCTGGTTTTGTTGGAACACATACCTAAAGTCCAGTGTTCGCTCGGAGTCTTTTTAGTATGTTAAGAAATTTGTATGTCAGCATGAATTGTTCAGGAAATCTAGTGATAGGGACCCAAGTTGTCTTAAATGACAAATGATTGAGTATTCGGAGGAAACAAGTCCAGAATGGGATGGGTGAATATGGATGATTCATATAGACGAACACAACTAGTTCGGTAGTAAGGTGTAATTTCTGTTGTAGTAGCATCGTATCCTATCATGTTTACCAGTGTTATCAAAGGCGCGCTTAAGCCCTGAAGTGAGGCTCAAAACATATTGATCGCTTCGCCTCGCTTAGCAGGCGCTTCAGTGTTGCCATCAAGGCTCTAAGGCACATTTTTCTTTGCCAATGAGCGTAATCCTGAAGAAGCTTCACTCAGCAATTGATATTTTACTTTATTGTAAATTTTCTTCAATTTCTTTGTGCATATATTTGGTATTCATGCTTATAGATATTAGTCTTAGACTACACAAACATATTTGTAGTTTTTCTTCATTTGCGCCTTTCTTTATTAAAGCCCACACTTTAATTGTGATTTGCGCTTAAAGCCCCATCAGACCTTAGAGCTTTTTTGTGCTTTTCGCGTTTGATAACACTGATGTTTACTGCATCCTAGACTAGATAGATGCTCACAGTAAGTACATTAGTTGCGTGTTGAGCTTTTAGGCATATCATGTAGTTGATGATGATTTTAGTTTATTATTATGCACTTAACACCTCCGCTACATTAAGGTTGAAGCATGTGGCATCCTAATCTCATAGAAAGTATTTCTTGATGGGAAGCCTAAATGCAACTATTCCATCTGGAATGTCATTAATATTACAATTGCTCTAGTTTTTTGATTAAAATGTTAATTTGTGCTTTGTCTAATCTATCGGTTGTATTAGTCTATGCCTGCTAATGGAGCAGTATATATATGTGTGAATGGGCTCCAACATAGTTTAGTTCTTAATGCTTCACTATACCTTTTTAATCAAGCTTTCAAGATATGTTTTGCGTGGCGGAATGACCCTTCCTCCCTATGTGGGGAGGGGGTTCAACTTGTGAGGTTCCTAAGCTTTCAGATTGGCATGAAATGCTGGATGACCCAGCCCAGCTTGACTTGAACAAGATCGTCATGGCAGGAGTTTGAATTTCTTCAGCTTCTTATCTTGTTGCTTTGTATGACATTTGCCATTTGGTGTAGTGTTGTGAAGTTATACAATTCTATGTGCCGTAGTACATATATGGAAATTTGGTTTTCCTTATATGAATATATTTATTCCAATCTCTTATTTGTTTATTAGTTTAGGAAAACCTTATTTAGTGTACTCTTGATGTTCTTGTGCGATAATACATGGTGACAATGACCTCCGTTTATTTTGCAATGGAAAGACCAGTTCTCGAGAAGTTGTTATTGGGCGATGAGTTAATTTGCATCAGAAGAAGATCAAAGATATAACCTTTCGATGCTCTCTAACTAGTTGATCGCTTCTCTGCTAAATGCATTTGCTTATGTGTACAAATTGATGTCTGTCTGTCTCCTCTGTGTATATACATAACATGGACATAATTATGCATGCATCATATATCTGGTACTTTTTGCTCTAACTCTTTGATTGTTTAGTCAAGGAGAGATTATGAGAGGCAAGTGGCTGATGAAGAAGCTGAGCAGCTGCGAAGTTTTCAAGTAATTTAGTGTCATTGTTCAACTTCATTGCCTAGAAGTTTGCTTTATGGCCTATGAAGAATGCTGATCTTACTCTTGGGTTTTTTAGGCTGCTGTTGCTGCACAGTCTACCATTGTACAGGAAATCAAGGAGATGCCTCCTGTTCCGAAAGTCCAGGTTAGTCTCAATAGCTGGATCTGCCTTTAGAAAACACTGTATTTTTGGTGTTCATGGCTTATTGTTTCTTAGCCACTGCTTTATCAGCATCTCACCCGATGTTGGAAATTATCTGCCTTTACTTCTGCTGTGTGGCCTCATAGTTATATGAAATGGCAATATATGGTCAAATGATATGACATGTGTGAGGCACTAAAACCAAAATGATTCTTGGCCTTTTGTCTAAGGTTCTTTGGCAATTAACCTCTTTTTAATGATGATTTCATATACGTCTCTCTAAAGTGAATAGCTGTACTTCATAGCACTAAGCTTTCATATAAACGCTGAAAAATTACGAAGCTAGGTAGTCAGGCTGGCGTTTCGTTTCGCTTAAAGGGTGCTTCAGTGCATGTCTCGTCATCCATGGGTTCTGTAGAGCATCGCTAGATATAGTTGGCAAGGTTCAAACAAAAAAGAAAATTGGAAATTTACTACTACACTAGAGAGCTAGTTACTATATCTTAATTAGAAAGTTACTGCATATTTTTTTGTTGTTGATAAACTACTGCATATTTTCATCTGAATCATAAATTTAATATGGTTTTTGAACTTGAAGGAGGTGATTTTTTACTTTCTATATTCACTTTTTCATATATTATAAAGTACTACTTGTTGTATTCACTTAATTGTAGTGTTTTTGTCAATCCATTGTTGATATCATTTAGTTTGTGTTTTTATTTGTTTTTTTTCATGCATTACATGTATATTTAAAAGAAAAAAATTTCATTAGCCTTTCTTCATTGAAGTCCCCCTATAATTGCGCTCTGCTCTTACAACCCCATTAGACCTTTGGGCTTTCCTATGTGTTTTGCCTTAGACAACAGAGGAAGGAGTCTGGATTTGTACCAATCACGTATCTAAAGAGAAAAGGTGGAGAACGTCCAATTGTGCTTCAAACTCTTAATATTCCATAATTTCCTGCCTTTGCTCATTTCCTTTTCTGTACCACAACCATCTATAACTTGGTTGATTTTACTTTTGGCCTCCGTGGTTATTCTATTTTCTTTTTCTTATTCATTCTTTTCTCCCTTTTGTTTCTGGGTTCATGATTTGGTTTAAATGGTCAAAATCAAGAAGTAACACTGATCCATTGGGTTTCAGGAAGAAAGGATGTTGCTAAATAATTTTGCTAGCACATATGCAGAAAATAGTTCTGATTACCTTTGACTAGGGGTGTCCAATGAGCGTGTTGGGCCATTTTGGGCGGGTCAAAATGGGTTGAGCAAATAATTTGACCCGCCGAAAAGTTACTTGGGCTAAGATGGGTTGGGTCAAGATAAGCTAAAATTTGGGTCATAGCACAACCCGCCCAACTCTTATCAAGCTTTACTTAATAAGTATTTTCTTATGAATTGTATAATTACTAAATAAGACTTCTTTTCTTTTTGTTATGGTCATATATAACATATCAAATAAAAATTATTTCTAAGATATTTTGGCAAAGTTATTCATGGATTAATTTGGGCTAAAAATCAGCCTAACTTTAAATGGGGTGAGTTCAATAAATGGGATGGTCAATAACCAGCCCATCCTTGGGCGGATTGGGTGGGTCAATTGGGTTTGTGCTTGGGAGAAAAGTCAAAATCTCAGGAGGAAAGGCAAGTAATTTCTTTTTAAAGATGGAAATCTTGTGACTATACTAGTTGGTACCGGTGATAGATTGATGCCGTCTGCACCACACAATAAAACCAACTTAACAAAAAAGTTGAAGGAATCAAAACAATTACAGGCGATTAAGCTGGTTAATCAGTGAAAAGAAGAAGAATTGTTGGCTGGGAACTAGGAGGAAAAAAGAATAACATGCTGCAACAGCTAATTTACTAGCAAAAAATTGCGAAGCCTGTGAACGAACTATTCAAGATTCAGTTAATTAAATTTAGAAGCTAAAACTTCAGCTTTGCAGCTTTGCTATCAATAGGTTAGTAAGCGTATGCAATGCAACCCTATGAGGCCTCACCCATAATATCAAATGGCAATGAAGAGCCCTAAACAATTGAAAAGCTGCAATCTGATATTTGGAGAGTAATTTAGGTCTATTAAGTTCCAAGATGGAATTTACTTATCCAATAATTGAGGGACTTCTGATGTTGTCTGTTCATATAGTAATTCTTTCTATTCTCTTAATAGAATTTCTTGTATTACGAACAATGGCCATTGACCACACGAAACCAAAGGAGAAGAGAGCACAGTGAATATCTCTTGTTCCAGCCTTTTCGTGATCCAACTGAGTCAGTGTTAGTGCTTGGTAGGCATGAATTGGAGATCGAACCCCTTGCCCCCTTAACTTTTCTTCTTCTTTTGTTGTACAGCACCTTTCTGATATATGGACTAAACAGAATCATTTGTTGAAAGCGTAAAGTTGAATTACATTTGACTCACCTTCTGGGGACTCCTGTCTCAGTATCTTTACTCTTGTTGCATGTTTCTGTTCATCTCTTCCTTCACATTGTCTCGTATCTGATCCTGCATCTAGTTCTCAGTTTAATATTATGTGCTAACAACTCTTTCTCGATTAAATGTTTTGTTTAGTACTAAAGCAAGCTTCGTGAAGCTGTCAACTTTTGCAAACAGGAATTTTTTCTTTTCTAATGAGGCTTTACCTTTAAATTCCTAAAGTTGCCTTTTTCTATCAATTTAAGATGAATGGTAGGTTTTGCTGCATATTTCTGTATTTCACTGTGAAATTTTCACATTCTTCTTGAGCCGTGGGTCTTTCGGAAACAACCTCTCTACTCCTCGGGGTAGGAGTAAGGTCTGCGTACATACTACCCTCCTCGTAGTGAAATTTTACTGCGTTGTTGTTTTTGTTTTGTATTTCACATTCTCCTTTTGGACTTAGGTTGCTGTTTAATACCATAAACAAATGGACTTCTCTGTCATTCTACTCTGTCTAACTGTGCCATTCTACCAGGGAAAGGGGACTACTTGTTACATGACCAATTTGGGCTAATAATTGGCATTTAATTTTGTGTGGTGTATATCAGTATCGTTATGAAACAATATTTGGCAAGACGCAAGTCACGTGTTACTAGTTTCCTTAATGAAAATGGAGGATGAAACTTATAAATCCCTATTTTGGTATATGCCTCTGGCAGTCTGGCCCTATGGTCACGGTATCTTTTGGTTTTCATTGGATTGTTGGTTGATGCAGGAGCCGACATTAATTAGGAGGAAGAGTCGTCCACCTAATCCATTGGGAACGATTATCAAAGTCAAGCCACAAGCAAAGAAAGCAAAGATGGATCCCGAAACTTCAGGTCCTTCTTTGACAGCTAACAAAGTTTCTAGTGATGATAAAAAACAGCTTTCATCAGATATTCATAATGTATCCAAATATGACACAGAAGAACCCCACATATCTGTGAAAGGGCCTATTGCCGATGATGAAAACCGTGAACCAGTTACAATAGGTGGTTTGGTTTCCTATAGTGATGAAAGTGATGATGATTGATTGTGGCATATTGATATGTCAAAAAAAAATATGTCAATGAGAATTTGCGTCAGTTTAATCAAATTTCCAATTTCTCATCATCTATGGATGGTATGTTCTTGCTTTTCCATTCCATCAACTCATCAAGTTGATTGGTTTCATTAGCATTCTCTGCTTCATAGCCCTTTGGCTTCACGTTGTCTTTTTTTTTTCTTTTTCTTTTTCTTTTCCCTCTTTTCTTCAGCTTGCAGGACAGCTGGGGATTTGGTTGTCTTATTAGTAGGTTCACATGATTGGTTGATGGAGAATCAAAAGTAGATTTGCAAAATTACGATGTATTTCTAAATTTATTCAGAAGTAAGGAGCCTTGGCGTAACTGGTAAAGTTGCTGTCATGTGACCAGGAGGTCACGGGTTCAAGCCGTGGAAATAGCCTCTTGGAGAAATGCAGGGGTAAGGCTGCGTACAATGGATCCTTGTGGTCTGACCCTTACCACCGGGCTGCCCTTTTTTTATTCAGAAGTAATTACAAGATCATGCGTTTTCTCTGGTTGTAACAGAAATAGGTATAACTGGTAGGTCAAGCTATGTTTGAAATTAACAGCTAGCAATACTACCTTAAACGAAAAAGAGATGCAAGAAGACAAGCTTTCGTCTTTAGGAAATCGAATGATTATTATGTTGGCACGAAGCTTATTATTAAGGAGAAGTTATAGAAAAATGTACCAAGAAGAATGGAAATAATAAAAATGCAAAAAAGGAAAAAAAGAAAAGAGAGAGAACATAGTTTAGTATTGTGTAGTCATCCTCGGCTCGGTTTTTGCTTCTTTGGAGCAGGGATGAAGCCAATGGGTTAGGTTAGGATTTTGTACACTTCTTAGAACATAACAAATGTACGTGTAACTTCTCTTGGGGGATAGAAACAGAATTAAATCTCCTCCATTTATTTTTTTGAAATTGCTTTCATTCTCAACGGTTAATTAATATAGCACTGAAGTTAGATGTAACAGTGAAGGTATTTATAACAAAATTGATCTATTTGATTTTTATCTTTTGTCTGCACAGTACTTTGATTAATTAGCACTCCGAATCTCCGATCCCTCTGGTGAGTTACGTTTGTCCAACAATTGTTGTGTGATTGAAATTTGAATCTATGGTCAGAGGTGAATCCATGATTTAAATTTTATGAGTTCAAATTTAAAATTTTACATCTCATTTAATTTAATGGATTCAAAATTTATTATTTGTATATATTTAATCATTTTTGGGTAAAAATACAAGGTATGAGCTAAAGCTATGAGTTCAGTTGAACTCATAACTTCTACACTGAATACACCTCTGTCTACGGCGGTGCGTTTACCTTGTTGACAATTGCCAAGCATCCCGTAAGTGGACAAATAAAAATTGAAGAATTAACCCAAATAGTTGTCATTGCTTAAACTAAACATAGCTGGCGGATGTATAATATATGCATAATTTTTGTATTATATGTGTATAATTATGTATATTCAATGTATGTATTATGTATATAACTAGAAAAAGTAAACAATAAATATGGCCGACTATTTGTGTAAAGATCTCAAAATAAATTTCAGTTACTATAAATTTGATAGAATTGTGAAAATGAATCATTAGGCACACACCACAACACAAATTAATTAATACGCTTTTGATAGGAGACATCAATAAATTAGAGAATCATCAATTTCCTTCGTTCATCATGTTAAGAAAGGAAGGAAGATGTTGGCCGTGGACGCACCAGGTCATAAGCCGAATGCCATTTTGGGGCAGAGGTTGTTTGCTAACAATTCCCACAGGTATAACAGCAGACCCTTGTACTGGTATCACATGCACAGGCTTCCCCCATCCATAATCAACCTCGTTAAAACCTAGTCTTCCCCATTCTGAAATGAACAGTGTGTCGTAACCCACTCCAGGCCCTGGCGCAAATGGATCAGTTAATTGATCATCACCATTTTGATCCTCATTCACAGATTTACCGGTCTTGTTATTAAGCCATTTTGAAAATTCTGCTGGTAGTTTAGCCTTGGCATCTTTGATCAGCTTCACCACCTCAGCAAGAGATGCTTGTGCCACAATTTTGTTCGATGCCTTTACTGTCACTGGGAAGAAACAGTTCCCGTAGAACCCGTCCGGTAGAGGCACCAGTTGCCGACAGTTAGCAAAAAACACCAGCTTCGCTTCATCATCACCTGCATCATTAGCAGCCAAGCCAGTAATTTCGCTAAGAGTATTCAGGTTAAAAACTAATATTTGACCTATATATATCATATAAATCGGGACGAAAGAGTATGCGTAAAAGTAATATTTGATTTATATATACAGCCGGCTATAGCTCCACCCCTGACCTGCATCATCTGTAGTAATAAAGCTTGAATTCGACGAGGAGGAGAAATTCTTGTCGTCGTTTGTTAGACCTAAAATTGCTCGGGTTCGCTGTTTCCACAGAGTAGCAGCTATAATTTCAAAAGAAGAACAAAACGCATTTTGACGGTCCATTAATTGATGTTGCATTACTTTGTGTTTGAGCTGATTGATCTCATCCATTGGAATGTCGAAACTGGCATGCTCCAGCCGTTGATCTGGAACTGGAATATTGAATGGTGGCGATATCGAAGAGTTGTCTTTCGTGTCATGATCTGACGCAATTAATCGTTTTTGTGGTGATGGAGTTGGGAGAAGATATTCCCTGCACCACACTGGTGTAACGCTAAGTTTCTCAACACCCCTAGCAAACTCCCCTACTGCTTTTAGAAATTGTGCAGCTCCCAATCCATCACATATACTGTGGCAGAAAGTTAGTCCCATAACGAAGCCACCACACTTAAATTCAGTTACCTGCATATCATGATAATTACAATATCGTTAACTATTTTTTGCTACCTAGCTAGTTTTCGAGTATATGTCTTTAGGCAAAAAGTGATTTTTTAATGCAAGTTGAAGAACTGTGGAGGAGTTACTGCTTGTTTCTATTGCTTTCTTTTCATCTTTTCATCTTTCTTGAGACGGGGTGGATCGGAAACAACCTTTATACCTTCAAGGTTAGGGGTACGGTCTGCGTACACACTATCCTCCCCAAACCCTACTTGTAGGATTATACTAAATTTGTTGTTGTTGTTAGCTAGTTCTTTATTCGTGCGCGTTGCGGAAAGAAAAAATTACTACTAATTCCTCTGTTTAATTTTCCTAAGAAAGTAATCAGTCCCATAGTGATACCACCACACCTTTGTTTTCTAAGGAGTGTCCCCTAATGAAACATGAATAACTAATTGGAGCATTGGATAAGTTCAGGGTATACCTATACTTGTATATATATGACTTTTCCCTGTTTTTGGATATACATTCTTGGGGACTAAAAAAGGAAGAGGAGGTATACCTAAACATAATAAATGATTTCCATAACCTGCTTTTGGATATATATTCATGGAGACAAGTTTAGGTATACCTTCACCCCGGATATACGTCGACAATTTTTCTTGATATGTCGAACTATTGAAAGGAAATAGAAAGGAAAGATCGAGTAGGAGCAAATAGATACAAATAGGTGCAAATCTTGATATCACCACAGAAGACTTGATCCTTTCGCTCTTTGCTGGTGGAACACATACCAGAAGAAATTGGAAGATCGATGACGGGACGAAGAACGAAACTTTAGGATAGCAAAACAACCAAGATTCATTTTATGATGTTGAAAATAAAACAAGCTACAACGGATCAAAGTAACGGTGATAATGTAAAAAATGAATCAACAGCAATTTGGGATACATATGAAAGTTTACCTGCAGAAGCACCAATGGGTCCATGAAATTATCATGACCAATAGTTGGAGGAGGAGAAGAAGAATGAAGGTGAGGTAGAAGTTTATCAAAGGTACCATCTTCCAAAGCTGCAGCTTCATCCAAGTAGTTAACATCACAGAGAGTACAATCAGCAGAAGCCTCCTCAAACCAAATCCCTTGAGCTGAACAATCAATCTGAAGCCTGTGCGGTGGCGGTGAGAGCTTGAGACGGCCAGCTAGAGGATAGTAAGGAACCAAAGCTTTTGAAAATGCCTCTCGAATGAGAGTAGCGTCTCCTCCTTTAAACACGTGCAACGTACGTGCATTACATCGAAGTACTGCTAAACTGTCTATAACTGAGAGATCAAGCACACCATTTGGAGTTTGTCCTGAAGGTGTTATTAGACTTCCTCCTCCTCCCCTTCTCGTCACCAAAAAGTCCATCACTTCGTATATATGGAAATTTACTAAGTGATCCTGAGTCATCCCAAAACAAACAAAGGTTCAGAAAAGGATAAACGTATATGTGTTCCAACGAATTAATTAAAAAAAAGAAACTATAAGACAAATGGAGGTAGCTAGTCTCACCGCAACAACTCAATAGCAACTCATGTACTATATTCGATTCTAATATAACTGAGATTTATAGTGGTAGCAACGGGCTTGCTTGGCTGCGATTAAACTTGTTGCTGTTTGCTTGGCTTGTAAGTCCGTGAAACTGAAACTTTAGCTTGACATTGGGGAAAATAGATTAAGGTTTTTCTCCATTTATTTACATGTATATATTGGTTTCTTTCCTAGTTAGGTGACACTATATTATATACATGTAACTTAGCTTTATGAATTATACTACATAGGCACGCCTAATTTACTCCAAGGCTCCTCTTCTATTTATTGAATATGTATAAATTATTAATTTATAACTCAGTAACTTCAAAAGAATTAGAATCCCGGGACGGTAAACTTCAAATTCATCCGAACAATCCTTGGTATTTTCTTTTTACATTGTATATCCTTTCATACAGGGGCGGATTCACCTTGCGACCTACGGGTTCACGTGAACCCAATAACTTTTGTCCAAACAGTGTAAATGTATTCGCAAAGATTCACTAAATATCTATAATAATGTTTGAATGTATGAATGCAATTACTATTAAAAATTTATTCAAGATTGTTGCACAAACTCATAAACATTAAATCCTGGATCCGCCCCTGCCTTCGTATAAATCTGAATTTGTGCTTGGCATATCATTCAAATATATTCTACATTTACTATATTTTTACTTCAGAATTTACTTGTTTGTCTGTATCATATAAATGGAACAAATTAAAGGTCTGGCATTTTACATATCAGTGCTGCATTCAATTTGTCAGATTATTCAATACAATTTTTTTTCCCCAATATAATGTGAATACTCTTATTCTTTTAATAAACTTGGAGTAAAATTGCCATAAATGTCGTGCCCAACCCAATGCTTACTCACCAGATAATCCTGCACCGTTTCTTTCTGAAGTAATGTTGTAACTAAGACTGACGAAAAAAAGTTGGTCAAACTTGCCGAAATGAGGTGGCATTGAAAAATCGGCCATGACAAAAGAGTCTGCCCAATACAAAATACTCTTGTTGTACACAACCCAACCTTCGACAATATTGTCTGTTCTGAGAGCACCTTGTATTTCGTTCCATTGACTGTAGTTCGACAATAATACAACTTGAGCCAACTTTCTGTCCAAATGTGGATTAAAATTTTGTAGTCTGATTACAGGTTCTAATCAGTTAACTAAGCATAAACATTAAAAACAAAATAATTAAGTAGAAATTTCAGATAATCTACTTGCTTACCTTGAAAATGATATTAACAATCATATTCGATTTGTGGTTATAAAAATATGTGATTTATTCTAGTACTAGTTAATAATCAAGAAATGATAAGTGTAAGTAAGGAGAATGTGATAGCCAAACCTGTTGGGATCGAAATAACATGGTGCATGCGGAAACTAACAATACAAAGCTTGGTGGACGATAAATCATGACAACAAAAGAAAATATACTAAACTAAGCATAATAGTTTATAATAGTTTGGTCAATTGATCTGCATATGATAAAACTAATATAACATAAGAAAAACTATCGAGAGAAAATTCCCCCCCCCTAAATAAAACTCTTTAATGACTACATTGTGGATATTTTCTTTTTTGTACTCTTGTGAGAAGTAAAGATCCTTATTTATAAATGTGCAAAACTTGTCTTCCAAGAAAAGGATAAGACATATTAAGGAGATTTAATCCTTTTAGGAGTCTATTTTCATTCCTTCAAGAAAGAGAGTCCTAATAGATTAGAAATTCAGGGCAAAATCCTAACAATCTCCCCTTGGACTGAATTTTATTGACAAAGTTGATTTTCCTTCTTCACATAATCTTCATCACTATTGCTTGCCATGATTAAAAATCGGTATAGGTTGAAAATCTTGGTATTGGTTAAAAGAAGCCCAAATATGGGTTAAAAAGGAGCTCATGTGTTAAGAATAAACATGGGGTAAAAGAAGCACATGCATTAAAAGAAGCGTGAGTTAAAACTGGCACTGGAACTCATGCGTTGCAAGTAGGCATGACTTAAAACTGGCATTGGTTAAAAGCGTCCAAAATATGGTTTAGAAATAGTTTTATTCCAATAAAGATGCAGCAACAGGCGTTTTGAATACAATTATGATTGTAAATTTATCTCCACATGTAGCATGTTGAACAAATCTTCATTATCGTCTTGATCTAAACACGCATTGAATCTGTCTTCAACCTCGTTCAACCATTGACTCTGAACCATTGGCTCTGGTACCACTTGTTGGGATCGAAATAATATGGTGCATGCAAAAACTAACAATACAAAGCTTGGTGGACGATAAATCATGACGACAAAAGAAAAATGTACTAAACTAAGCATAATAGTTTATAATGGTTTGGTTAATTGATTTACATATGATAAACTAATATAACATAAGAAAAACTATCGAGAGAAAAATCTCCCCTTAAATAAAACTCTTTAATGACTACATTGTAGATATTTTATTTTTGTACTTTTGTGAGAAGTAGAGATCTTTATTTATAGATGAGAAAAACTTGTCTTCCAAGAAAATGATAAGACATATTAAGGAGATTTAATCCTTTTAGGAGTCTATTTCCATTCCTTCAAGAAAGAGAGTCCTAATAGATTAGAAATTCAGGGCAAAATCCTAGCAAAACCAATATTGTCACAGAATTGGGGGCCTCGATATCAGTAACCTCGGGGGTCTCGAGGTCACCCTTTAGCAGTAAATAAAGAATAATAAAGCTGAGAAATAATGTTGAGCACGTTAAACGAGAAAAGTTGAGTAGAATGTTCTATTGTAGTCAATGTTCTTCTTTATAAAATGATTGGGGTCCCTTTTATATAGGAGGGAAAAACCCAAACATAGTACCCATCTAATTATGACAAAAAACACTATTGGTACAACTGTTTAATGGCCTAGTACGGATTTATACTATCCCTTGCAAACCTTATCAGTCCTAACCACGTGTCCTTGGAAAATTCCCGCCTTCCCATGACGATCACCGATTTTATACAGCTTCGATGTAGGCCGTGATGGGTATTCGATGTTGTCTCTCGAGGTATGAACTTTGAGGTCAAACTTCAGACTTTATTTCGAGCCTCTCAAGCACGGGCTCGGAGTGCCATGGGTACCTCGATATCGGGATCCCCGATATCGACCGTGTACAGATAATTCCCGTGTTTCTTAGAATGAAATGATAAGAAACAATCTGAATTCTCGACTCCTCGATATCTCAACCATGATGTCAGTCACGTGAGGTCAGCGATTGGTGTGACGGAAAGGTCGTGCAGAGGTCACATCTGCACAGTTCTCAAAAACTGTAAGTCGATAACGGTTGTTGGCCGTCCTTTTAACTTCCCCAACACACTTAACCGACCCTTACAAATACTCTAGTCCTTAACTTTTTATACTTTTACTTTCTACAACACCTTCAAATCTTCACTAACTTTTCTCTGCATTCCTCATCTTCCTGTGTTCATCTCTTAACCAGTTTTTTCTTCTCATTCTGAAATTTCACAACAAACATGGATAAAACTTCTAAGACAGTTCCCCAAAAAGAGAAAGCCTATTCATCATCACGCTCGTCTAAGAGCAAAACAGTAGTACCTCCTCGTGTTGAGGAGTGTACCCCCGGGCCTTGCGAAACAACTTCTGATTTTAAGGTCGAAAAACCTTCCTCGGTTGCGGGACGCTGTGAACCCATGTCTCGATACATCAGCCTGATAACCGAGACCGAAAAAGTAAAGGTTTATTGTCGTTGGGGGGAGGCGGTACAAGTGTATATCCCTTCACCTGAAGAGGATATAACCACTTACAAAGCTGGTTTCCTCAGCGTATACACATACCCATTCACCTTAGGTCCCGTAGAACCTTCTTGCCACCGATAAATCCAGTTATTCTTGACTTTTGTCGAAAATATCGGGTGACGCTCGGCCAAATCTATCCTTCCTTCTGGCGGACTGTCTACCTGATTAGGTACTTTTCGAACATGGTCGAGGGGATGCCTTTCACCCTCGACCATCTGATTAGACTGTACAACCTTCGTCTCTATTGAGGTGGCCTGATTAAACTACACCGTCGATCTTCGAAGTCTTTCTTCACTAGCATTGACGAAGATAAGGATCGAGGGTGGATGAGCCGCTTCGTTCGAGTTAGGACCTCTGACATGATTCCTGCCGAGAAGATGCCATTCTTGGAGAAATGGAATATGAATCGTAAGTGTCGATACATCGAACATGTTTTGTTAATTGAATGTTTTCTCTTCCTTTTGAACTAACTCCCTTCGATGATGCAGCCGTCGAGTGGTATCCCGGTGCGGTCAAGGACCTCCCAGGCTGGGTTCGACAACTATATTTGACCTCCTCATATGCTAAGCGTGTCTGGCGCGACTTGGTCAAAGGTCGATGGGAGGCTAAAAACCATGGTGAGTTTATATTATTGTCTTATTTGAATTCCTTAGAGAAAATATCTCTTGATAGTATACTTAATCTTTGTGCTTATGTAGGCCTTGGAGAGGCCATTTCGATGAGACAGCCCCCGCCTGGCGAAGTAGATACCCTAAAACCTGCTAAGGATAAGAAGAGAAAGAAAAGGTCACCAGCTGAGTCCCCGAAGCCGAAAAAGGCCAAAGTTCAAGAGCCTAAGGCCGATTCGGTGGCCTTAACTCCGGAAGCGGCTGAGAGTCTTAGTGTTGAGGATGAAGAGAATGATGAATGCCCATTAGTACTTAGGGGAAGAGGAAGCACTGACACTTCGAAGGCTACTGAGGTGAAGACTGTTGAACCAGATACTGCCGATGCGGTCCCACCTCGAGGGGGGTTCAAACGAAGTCCCCGAACCGACCAATGACCAAAATACGTCTCGTGCCGAAGGGAATTTGGTTGATGAACTCAGGGAACCCAAATCTGAAGCTCCCCGAAGGCGAGAGAAGGCCCTGATTGAGCCACTCGGGGTCATTAATGTAGACGATTCTCCACTGTCCCGTCATTTCTCCAGGGCAGATACGGGATGCCCAAGATAGGAGACTCCCGACGTGGGGGCATCCCACGGAGAAAATGATATGCTTGAAGGATACTTTGCCGGGGTTGAAGAAGGCCCCGATCTTGACGCCTCATTCATTTTCGAAGAAGCTGAGAAGCTTCGAAAACAAGTAATCTTTTGACTTAACAACTGTATTTTGAGTTTTGATTCTTGCTTTTCTGACTTCTTTCCCATATGTTTTTAGGCCGTAATGCTCTACGACCAGAATTTTTCCAAGTCACAAGCTGAGCTGGCCCACTGCGAAGACGAGCTTAGGAAGTTCATGTGGGAGTCGGATGAGCTCAAGGCTCTTTACATCAAAAAGGAGGGGGAACCGAATAACCTTCGAGCATGTTTGGAGAAGATATCTCGAGAGCGGGCCGATATCGATGAGCAGGTAATACAACCTTCGTGGGATTACTTTTATGCTTACTCAATTTAGCGTTTAATGCCTTAATTCGATTCTTGCATCTCAAGCAGAAGGATGACCTAGTGGGGCAACTCCGAGAAGAGCTTAAGGTCAAAGATACTGAAATCCTCGGGCTGAAGCAGCAGATGAATGAGGTAGCCTCCGAAAAGGATACTCTTTGAGAGAAGCTGACCTCGGCTCAGCATCAACTTCAAGGTGCAAAGGGAGAAAGCCGTAAATATAAGGAGCTTCATGCTGAATCGGCTGCTGAGTTACCCAAAATTAAATCTGAGATCGATGAACTCATATCTTCGTATCGAACCGGCGCCGCCACTGCAAATGCTCGGGCTAAGAAAGTATCTGCTGAGACAGAGCTTAAGCTAACTCGTGCCCTTGACCATTCTCGATTGGAATCTCGAAGGCAAGCTCTCGAGGAGATACATGCCAAAGGTTTGGATCTTGCTGCCGAGATCGAGAAAGTGAAGGACTTAGAAGAGAAATCAGTTGCACTGATCACTCCCGACGCAGATTCCATTAGTGGCTCGGAGAGTGGTGAAGAAAAAGATGAAGTCCCCGAGAGGGAAGAGGCCGTCGACGATCAGGATGCCGAGGTCCAAGACGTCGAGGGCGCAACTTCTAAGGGAACTTTATCCGATCGAGTGGCCCCGATAAAAGATTAGGCTTTTATTATTTTCCTTTTTTGTGTAAGGGCTCCGCGTGGGAGCTTTGTAAATACGTTTTTGTGAACGCCATTTGGGTATATAAAAGGATCCTTTCATTTCATCTTCGTTCTTAATTAATTCCTGTCTTTCCTTTACTTTTGAAATGAAATTTGATGCTTGTTGACGATCAGTCCGATGTGTTGGATTTCAAATATAAAACCCCTAGGGTTTTGTGCTTTGATCAATGACCGATAATAAGTGATCACTTGGGGTCTGATCTTTGAGCTAAGCTTTAGCTCGAGACTTTCGAATCCGAATTTAGGTGATGTCTCGAGCACAATGTGTTTTGGCCTTTAAGTTCTTTTAGGTATCGACCCATAGGCTTTAAAACATCGTCCCTTAGGCTTGTCACGACCCAAACCGATGGACCGCGACGGGCACCCGGTACCTTACTCAACCGAGTACCAACGTAACGTATCTTTCTTATTACATCATCATATACACGTGACATACGGGCCTAATAGGCCAACATGATCATTTATAAACTCAAAACATAGGCCGACAAGGCCGTACAATCTTTCACCTACACGACATATGTCTACAAGCCTCTAAGAGTACATAAACGTCATTCCGGTCGGGACAGGGCCCCGCCATACTAATCAGTACATGTCCTAATCTTACTGACCACATAAGCAACTCCGGAGCAAATGGAGCGCACCAACCCCTTCCGCTGAGCTGATAGACTACTTGGAGGACTCTCGACCTGTCTATCAGGACCTGCGGGCATGAAATGCAACGTCCCCAGGCAAAAGGGACGTCAATACGAATAATGTACCGAGTATGTAAGGCACATAAATAAGTACATAACAGACATGGAAGAAATATAGAGTAAATGACTCAACCTGAAAGTCTGGATAACTCTGTAATTCATGAATTAGTTATAATGTCATGCATATGCGTATGAATGTCATGTCGGGCATAGGTACATGTTTCATAACATCATCAGGCCTCTGAGGGCATCCCATCATTTCATATCATATCGGCCATTGTGGGCAATCATCAACGTATACCATCTGATCAGGTGGTAGTGCGTATATAACATCATAACCTTTCCCATATCCCATATACATATATATACATACATATATACGCGTATATAACGCCATCTGGTCATGTGTCAATGTGCATGTATAAATGCATGAAATGCATATGAAATACGTCAATAAAATCTCTCGGCACGTCATAAGGCTATTTTGCCTCTGATTAATATCATGAAATAAACTTTACCAACTTACATATTTCTGAGACCCATGAACAGATGATAGAGTAATATGACACGTGGAAGGATAAGAATATACACATCTGTAGCCTTTCTACGAATAGAGTATTTTATGGAAGTTGTGCATTTTCTCTATTCGTTCATGTCGTATAGATCATGCCAAAAAGAAAGAAGGGATAACCTTAACATACCTGAGCCGATTCTCTTGAAAATCCCTCCAAAGACTACTTACTTAAAAGACACTGGACTCAGACTTCGTAATAACAACCAAGAGTACTCCAATAACTAATATAGATTTTGTATCAAGCCTGACGACGTCCTGCTTTGCGAACTTCTGAACCATAAAGTCATCGCACTGATTGATGGCTAGCATGTAAGAAGCTATCAAAGTAATTGGGAGCTAGCACGGTGTTGTTCAAATGTTTCACATTTGGTTAAGAGTAAAAGTATTTAGAGACACCCACATAATCATCCAACCTCTTTCTTGTTTTTTTCCATTGGTAGAAAAATGAATCATATTAATATACTTAACTTCACAAAAGCAAAATAAGCATCTTGAAATGTGGCCCAATTACTACGTTCTTTTCTTGTTTTTTTTTACATGGAGCAGATCATATGCCTATACATATGCATATAATTGTGTTGGTAAAATCCATCTAAAAATATGGATAATTGGAAAATGGGGTCCACCTCTCTTGCCACCTTTCATTTTAATTGTAAGAGTCATCCATATGGACAAGGCCTTTCTGCCACGTGGGGGTGAGGTGGGGATTTGAATTTTATCCAATAATTAATTAATTAATTAGGTAATATCTTGTTACCCGGTAATTAGTCAATTACTCGCATAATTAAGAATTGTCTCAACTCACTTATAATTCTACTTATTTTTAATACACCTTACTATCATGACCATGGGTACCTTATATGGTACTAGTCCATGAATATCGGTATTAACGCCCGGCTCGTATTTTATCCCAATATGCCAAACTTTGACGAAAAATTTATTTTCTTTGACTTGTTTCCCCTCTCACCTTCATGAATTTACTCATTATTTGTTAAAAATAGCATAATCCTTATAATCTCCAAATAATCTCTTTCTCAAACTTACGTCAATTACCTTACGACGAAACTCTAACATATGAAAATACAGAATGTAACATCTTGTTTCCGAGCTTATCTCAATTTACTTATGGTGTACTTCCATTGTACGAAAACATGGGGTTTAACAAGGCTCTTTTCAATTTGGCCCTTAGGCTCTTTAGATTGGCCCTTAGGCTTTTTAGGTTTCCCCTTAGATTCTTTAGGTTGCCCCTTAGTCTCTTACATATCAGCCCTTAGACTCTTTTTAGATTGGGTCGATTCGACCTTCACAATGGCTACAATTTTCCCCCATTCTGGCTAAAGACTTTTAAATTTTTTTGTTATGACTTGGCATGTTTTTGTATTCGTCTGACTTTTCGACGGTTCGATTGATAGGAACCTCGATTACAAGTCGATGTGCGACGATAATTGAGTGCCTCGTGAGGTTCTCTCAAAGGCTGATTTTTTCGAAGCCCTTACATTGTTCGGACCTGATATTATCGAAGCCCCTTTGCTTATGACGAGGGTAGCCTGATTTAACCGGGTTTTTTTCGATGTATATGAGGGCCTTTAGTTTTATGGCGGAAGTCAGACATCTCCGAGCCGCATTATTTCGTCCGTAGCCTTTTCATATGACTGTAGTCTTTATACTTGGCCATAGATTTTAGTCCCCGAGTGAGATGACCTCAACCTTAATATCGAGGGTATGCCTTTTTAGGGGTCTTACAAGTTAAAATATATAGCCTTAGCCTTAATATCGTGGGGATGCCTTTTTAAGGTCTTATAAGTTTGGATATGCCTCATTGAGGTCTTATAAGTTTGGATATTGCCCCATTAAGGTCTTATAAGTTCGATTTTGCCTCATTGAGGTCTTATAAGTTCGAGTCTTTGATGACTCGATAAGTTGATTGTCGATGACAACCCGTGAGTATTCTGGTGTATTTGGCCCTTAAGCCGTTTCATGTGAAAATAGTAGACTTCTTTGAGGCACAAAGTGTTTTGATAAATAAGAATGCTTCTTCGAAACATGCGTACATGTTTTTGCCATTGGGGGCTCGACTATTCTACATGGACACAGTTCATTTGACCGTTTGGCCCATTACAACGTTCTCCTATCGAAGCTCTCTTCGGCATAACTTGTTTTCTTCGAAAAAGTAATCTCCGAGGGCGATGCCCCCCAGTATTTGAGGTTGATTGAAGCAGAAGCCTTGAATAATTGTTGAGTTTTCCTTAGGTAGCATATAGATATTGCATCGTTAAAAACCTTGACGGTAAAACCCACTCGGGATAAAACCCGATCTAAGGAAAAAAGAGTGCAATGCATGCTTTAAAACCCATGGTCTTCGAGCTGAAGGGTACTTCGATATATCCAATCGAACACCTGTAAGAAGTTAGTATGAAATATAAATGAAAAGGGAGAAGGTTATAACTTAGCAACAATAGCGTTTGAGCATCGAATGTTCCAATTGCTTGGTAGTTGCTCGCCTTCCATGGTGCTAAGTTTGTAGGACCCTTTTCCTACTACTCCGAGGATGCGGTAAGGTCCTTCCCAACTAGGGCCTAGCTTTCCTTCATTTAGGTTTCGAGTGTTGAGGGTGACGTTCCTTAGAACTAAGTCCCCGACTCCGAAGTAGCGGAGGTTCGTTCTTCTGTTGTAGTACCTTTCGATCCTTTGTTTTTGAGCGGTCATTCGAATTAGTGAGGCCTCGCGCTTTTCATCAAGTAGCTCGAGGGCGGTGTTCATGGCCTCGTTGTTTGAGTCCTCGGTCGCATGCTGAAATCTGACGCTCGGTTCCCCGACCTCGACTGGTATCAATGCCTCGGACCCATTGTGAGAGCGTGATTTTTGCTCGCCATATCCTCCTATAAAATCTCAATGAATTATTTGATTTCATGAATTTTGTTTGAATTTTAGTGATTAATTGTGAATTATTTGCATTCACATATCCGTAATTCACCTCTCTTTTTTAATCGTTAAAAATTACGTCACTACTATTAAGGAATTATGAAGTCATTATTTGTAATTAATTGAATCAAATAATAGACGAATGATGGTTATTTGACGTAATGTAGTTGCAACAACTAATTACTAAAATTAACCATTTTTATCCAATGAAATCACGGATTTAATTAAGAATATAAAATTAGTAATTTTATCTTTAATCAATCCATGAAGCGAAGTCAAAAATTAGTTGTTACATTTTAGTTTAATTAGGATTAGTATTAATTAAATTGAGGATTTTAACTAGGTCTAAAATAGTGAAGAAAATCGGACCTGGGCCAAAACAACCCAGGCCCAATTAAATTCTCTACACTAGCCAAACGACCCAAGCCCAAGTCCCCACCGACCTGCCCAGCCCCAATACCAAACGACCCCGTTTTGGCCCTCCTTCATCCTCAGCCGTTGGATCTCATTGATCCAACGGTCCTAAATCCCCACACCCCAATAATATTTAACTGTCCCATAAGCCCCTACCCCCCCAATCTCAAAGTCTAATATCCATCCCCCCCACTCGTCTCCCACCTCTCTCTATGAGACCAGCCGTTTCCTCCACAACCCCACCACTGACCGCCGTAGCCCCGACGTCTGCCACCCTAGCTCCGACGGCGGAGGTTCTCCAATCGACCCCAAAATTTCACCCTATAGTCTACTCCACCTCCCCAATCACCCCCTAGGTTTAGTTTTCTCAAAAAATCACTCAATTTTGATTAATTTCAAATCTGAAAAGTCCGAAAACCTAACCTCTTCTACAAAGACGGCTCGAAGACTTCTAATAGATCCAACCTACACGGATCGATAGTTCTCAACGAGAACTATTGATTTCTGTGGGTTTGAGCCATTTTCAAACCTCGCCGGAGTCCGGCCAAGTTCCGGCAGCCGTCAATTTTTTCCACCCAAAACGACCGTACAGGTAATTCCCCTTCCCTTCTATGTGTTTCGTGCACGAATATGCATAGTTTAATCAATATTTTTTTTCCTCTTCTTAATGTGTTACTGTTTTCAATTATCTTCTTTTACATTGTTCATGTTTGATTAGTTCGAAACCCCAAAGCATATTTTTCTTTTGATGAACATGTTCTTAGCCTAGATTTGTTTGTTTATTTCCTTGATCCGTTTCAATTAATTATGTTCTATCGTAGGCGTTTAGAGTTAATCAAATCAGTTTTTTTTACGGTGCTAAGTAATTTAGTTAGGTTTCGATGTCACCTTGAGCCTTAAATCCGTTTCATGACAGTCATGTATTCATCCTTGTTTAGAGTCCCTTTCATGATTGATAAAAAATTTCTCCTATGAATTTGTTTGTTCGTCAATATGACAGATTAGTTAGTTCAGTTGAGATACATATAAGGTTTCTAGAGTCCTTTGATAAATTAGTCTCCTAAATCTCATGTCTCATTAATCAAATCTGATCCTAATGAGTAATTACCCTTGTCAATCCCAAGCTTTGGACATACTAGGATAGTTAAACCATATAATTAGGGTAATACTTAGTTCTAAACCAGTGTATCTTGGTTTAACCTAGACCTATCAAGACTAATTCATTTAATAATAATTTCCTAAAATAACTTGTTTTAACTTAGGTTTATAATCTCTTAAATGACTAACTAGGTCCTAAGGTCTGTCCAAAATAATTAACTTAGGGTTAATTAACTAAAACAAATCATTTAACCTAGGCTCCATGACTGGTTAAGTCTCTGATTTTTAATAACTAATTAGACTGAATCATTTAACCCAGGTTAACTAGACTGACTTAACCAATTAACTTCTAAATGGTTAACTCAGCCCTAGTTAAGAACAAATAATAGTCAACTAAAGAACCTAACTAGTGTTAGTTAGCTAGAGTTAAATAATAACCCAAGTAAGTAACCATAGTTACCTAAGGATAAAAGTATAGATTCCAAAGGGTATATTAGGTAATGTATAGTAGAAAATCAGATTTTTTAAGGGTAGAAAGGTCTTTGATAGGTGAGAATATTCTAGAATAGGGGGCAGCTGTCCAAAAGATAAGGTTGACAGTTGCCCTATGTACTATTATGTACTATTTGCAGCTTTTGAATGAGGAATATTCCAAAAAAGATACCCCATTCCCAAATACCTATAAAGGGACCCTCTCTTCACACTTTAAGGATCTTTTTTTTTCTGTCTAAAAAAGGCTGCTAAAAAAGTCCAAGGGCAGAATTCCACACACACACACATACCATTCTAAAAATACATGAAAAGTTGAAAGAAAACAGAAAAAACAGGGCAACATTTACTGAAAAATAAAAGTCAGTAGCAAAATATAGAAAAATAAATCTGGTCATCTTGGAACAAAAAGAAAAATGAGTGTTGCTTTGGATTGAGAGTTCTCTTCTATTTCTTCCTGGTTTTCCTCTTGTTTGCTGGCTGCTGTTGCTGCTTTGTTTTTTCATCCCTCTCGTAGCTGATTTCTTCTTGTCTTGACCTTTATTTGGTCAAGACTTCTCTACTTTTCTCTTTAAAGGTATGTAACATCGAACTTTTATATGAAATATTTAAATTCAAAACTGTTATTGAAATTATTGTCTCATTTTGTGTTTCTTCAAGGTCATATGAATCTGAATCTTCTTCTCCTCCATTCTTGATATGAAAACTGAAATAAATGCATTACTACCTAAGTGTATGTGTGACTCTTGAGACTGACCTTATTTTCTTTTGTTAAAATTCTGCAATACATGTGGCATGTCGTAGTTTAGACGTTAATTTTATGTTGGTATCAGCCTATTGGTGCTGATTTGCACTTGGATAGATGGGTTTTGATTCTTTAATAGTCAAACTCACTCCATGATAAGTGCATAAATTTTGTATGGTCGGTTGAAGTTTGCCCTTCAAAAGGGTACAAAGTATGTAGTAAAAAGGCATTTAGAGCTGAGGAATCTGAACCTTTTTGAATGGTCAGGTTCATCCTCTGATAAATGCCTAAATAATCAAGGTTTCATGTAATCTAGAATTATGATAGTGGTAGCACTAAGGTAGATGAATTTGACTTATTGATAGTCAAATTCATCCCTTTTATGGTGCACAAAACAGTAGTTTAGGGTGCTGGAAATCACCCTGTCAAAGATATAAAAATGTGTATTAAATAAGGCATAGAATTGAGGAGTCAGAACTTTTAAGTGGTCTGATTCATCTTAAAAGTGCCTAAAAGATCAAAGTCATAATACAAGTATGAATCGAAGGTTGCAAAGATTGTTGTTAGAGAGTGAATCTGATCCTTTTCATGGTCAGATTCACCCTACAAAAATGCATAAATAAATAACAGAGTATTTAGGTTCCCATTAAAAAAGTATTAAGATAGGAATCTAGACTCAATAAATAGTCAAATTCATATCTTAAGAAATGCACAAGAATGGTTCAGCTATTGTATGAATTCATACCATAGTCTATTGAATGATCAAAGATCTAATGGTTTTGAATCCTTGGAGCTGAAACTGGCCTCTTCATGGCCATATTCAGTTCGGGACGAATGCACAAATTTGCTCCTCATTTATATTCAGTCTGTAGTTACTGAAGATGTCACAAGCAGAGGAGCTCGTGTGTCTTCAGTTTTGTTGATTAGGATCTAAGTCTATTAACATCTTCTTAAGGGATAGATGGGTCATATGGCTTCAATATGTCATTATGGACACTTAGTAAATAACTATCCATGATTAACCCAATCAGTAGATACTATATGTAGTTTTGAATTTGTGCTAAATTGACATCATGGGGACTGAATCTGGCCCATTCATGGTCAAGATTCACCCTCTAAGGATGCAGAAATTCTGCTTGGTTGTTTGGAAATGGCTAAAGAACGCAGGTTTGAGCTACAAAGGTTGTTGGCTTGCACAGGAGCAGCAACTAAACTTATCTTTTTTTTAGAAAAAAACTGTATTTTTAGGAATGATGTAATAGCATATTTACAGTTTGTTTTACACATTTTTTCAGTTGTAATAAAGACTGAACTATATCTAAATTTATAATTCAGTTACATTTTTTAGAATATCTACCATAACAGTCATGGAATCCGGAATCGTAAACCCAGTAATTACGTTAAATTATTCGTCCATCAATCCAAACTGTTCGAATGGCATCAATTCTGCCCTGAAAATACTAGATAATTTCTATTCAAAAGTTTGCGCAATCTATTTTCTGCTATATGAGTTGTTCTAGTAAAGGTTCCCTGTTAGGACCATGAGCAATATATTATTATTCATGCACGGCACGTAGGTCAAATGGCTAAAGAAATCTGCTGTATGTTTATTAATATTTGTAATCCGAAATCTGCCTCTTTTACTACGATACAGACATTAGATATATCGGCGCATCAGCTCTTGATTGTTAGCTATTTAATTTCGAATCATCTCAAAACTAGATACAATTAGGATTGGCCAAAGGGTTGAAATAACATGGGCTAAAATGTGGCCATAGCCCAAATACGTTGTCTTTTAGGCTAGTGAACTTAATTATAGATAATTCACTACATATCCTTAAGTAAGAAGAGAAATATTCATTTAGCTTGAAATTTAGTATGTAATCAAATAAATTCGAAATTACTCTAAACTACACTCGGGAGTGGCAACTCATGCCCCCGACTCTCAACTGAAAACATTAATAAAATATGTGTGGTAATCACGGGTGCATTTCATGTGACGTGACTGGCCATGTGCGCAAAAATAACAAGTGCACGTCATCGTGACTTGTTTAAAATAAATCCATAAAACGTCCTAATTGATCCTAAAAACTACAACGCTCTTTCAAAAATAGAAAACATAAAGAACGATCGAATATTGCCTCAAATAGGCATTATAAATTGTCATGACCAATAGTCTTGACCACATAATCTACACTCGGGTGCGACAACTCATGTCCCCGACCTCAACTTAAAACTATATTAAAATCACGTGTCGCAATTACGGGTGCATTTCATGTGGCGTAATTGTAACATGTACAAAAGCATAACGAGTGCACGTTCCTGTGACTCGTTTTCAAGATAAATTCATATTTATCAAAAGCGGCTAAATTTCAAAGATTAAAAAATGCACAATAGGTTAAAAACATGTAAACAATTAGATAATTATGCCAAATATTAATAGTTAAGCGACCGTGCTAGAACCACGGAACTCGGGAATGCCTAATACCTTCTCCCGGGTTAACAGAATTCCTTACTCGGATTTCTGGTCGCAGACAAATCAAAACGGAGTCAAATCTTCCTCGGTTTGGGATTTTCAAAACAAAAAGGTATCCCGGAGCATTGTCAAAAATCCGGGTGGCGACTCTGAAATAATAAATAAATCCCAAAATCGAATAATGTCACTTTAATTGGAAAAACTCCCTTATTACCCTTCATCAATCCGGGGGTAGTGAAAAAAGGAGGTGTGACAGCTCTGGCGACTCTGCTGGGGACTGGGACCCAGAACTTATGGTTCAGGGTTCAAGAATCCGAGCTTATGTAGCTAACATATTTGGCTTCCATTATCTGCTTTTACATGTTTAAACCTAATGTGCTAATTGCCGCTTCTTACCGCTTTGATATTGTTTGAACTGCATATAAACTGTGCCGAAACCCTTCTTCTCTCTGAGTCTTCTAAATCTTCTGGGAAGTGTGCACTTCGTGTGACTTCTTTTCTGTTAGAGTCATCCAAATTTTAGAACGAGGTACGGACAAGTTGCAAAGCCGGTGAAGCTTCTGTATTCCCGGTACGCTGCCCCGACCTCGGCTCGAGTTGTCCGCTCGGGTAAGCCTGGTCTAGAACAAAACCCCAGGATTCAAACTTAGAATGACATAACCTCATTCCGGATCCCTAGTAAGTGCGTTGTTTGCATCACGTGCATTTGACTTAGGGGACTCAACACAGGGGTTGGGTCCGTCTAAGACAGATGAACCCAAAATAAAAGACCATCCTGATGCATCTTACGTGCTACTTGGCATCTGTTTGTTTCGGCATGCATGTTGACCGGCTTCTAGAATAGGAAGGAAGATCAAAAGAAAAAAGAAAATCAAAAAAACAAAGAGTGAGAGGTAGGTATTAAAAATCTGAAACTCCGTCTATAAGAAGAAAGAAAATAATTGAATGTCCTCAAAAGTCACGTTTTCCCAGTTCCGTCAAAACTGCCCGAACTACGCGGGTCTGATTCTCACCGGATGTGAGATACGTAGGCAAACCTCATCAGTTCCGACCCTCCCTATAAAAAAAATCCAAAAATATTTTTCTTTTAATCACTTTTTTTTTGGAAGTCTTCAAATATTAAAAAAAACTTATTAACCAAAAATATTTTTTTTAAAAGTCTTTCATTTGAGCAAAGAAGACAAATCAAGTTAAAATCCCAAAAAATATTTTCTACCTTTTCTTTTTCACAATTTTCAAAAAAAAAAAAGAAAAATCCAAAAAAATATAATATATTTTCTTTCCTTTTATGAAAAGTCTTTCTTTGATACCCCAATTTTTAAAAATCTAAAAATATTGTCCTTTAATTCTCTTTTGAAAAAAAAAAAGAGACTTTAAGAAGAAAAAAAATTCAAAAATATTTTCCTTCCTTTTTGAAAGCTTTTATAAAACTAGGTAAAATAATAAATCAAAATCCAAAAGTGTTTTCCCCTCCTTCAGAAATATTTTTCCAATAAAAAAAAAAAAAAGAAGCGAAATCTTTGTTTTTCTTTAAAAATCCCTCTTTTGAAAATGTAGAGGCAACATTCGAAATCCAAAAATATTTTCTTTATTCTTAAAACAAAGATGACAAAATATGAAATTCAACAAAAATATTTTCTTCTTATTTTTGAATTTCTCAAGGTTCAAAACAAAAGAAAAGAGTTTTTAGAAGTCTTTCATTAAAAAAATAATTTATATTTCCACCATTTTTAAGAGTCTTTCTTCCCTAAAATAAATAAATAAAAAAAGATCAAAAATCAAAATCCAAAAATACAAGCTTCCTTTATCTTGAATTAGTTTCCCCAAAAGTTCAAAAAAGAAAAAGAAAAGGTCAAATCAAAATCCAAAAATATTTTCTTGCTTTTCAGAAGTCTTTCTTTCAAATATTTCAATCAAAACATCAAAAAAAAAGAGCCAAAAATATTTTCTTATCTTCTTTTAAAACCTTTCTTTCAAAAATTCAACAATAAAATAAACGAAATAAAAAAAAAAGAATTAGCTTTATTTACTCCATTCTCAATCTCCCGAACTACGCAAGATCTGATTCATGCGGCGTCATGATACGTAGGCAATCCACGTAGGATTCGATCATAGCCAAAAAATAAATAAATAAGAAAGTGAAAAAAAAAGTGAGTGAAAAATAAAGAAAAGAGTGAAAATAAAGTGAAAAATAGAGCGGAAAAAAAAAAGAAAAAGAAAAAAGAGTGACAAAATAACTGAGAAAAATAAAGAGCGAAAATAACAAAAAGAGAAAGGAAAAGAAATCGAGATATAGAAAATTCAAAAAAAAAAGGGAGAGATAAAATCAGAAAGGGACATTTAAAGGCCGGGATGAAACATGCAACCGTTCAAACACATGGTAGAAGCATTTAACTGTTAGGTGCATTGCATCCTAATGTGCGATTTCCTATATGCTAAATGTCTCAAAACTAACAAGGTTGATTGGTGTGCAAATTAGCCAGGTTCTGGTGGTTGGTTTTGTTGGTAGTCCTGTTTCCCATCCTTCACAAGGTCCAAAGGTAGAGATGGCCTCCGTCGATAATCTGCCAATCATCGGTCCCGAGGATAGCCCGTCATCGGCTATTATGTAGCCGGAATTAACAACTGCTGAAGAAAACAGAATGTTGCGTCGCCACATATTGGAAATGTGGGACGCCTGGTCTAACGGCAGGGAACCGCCAAGTGTAATCCCTGGTTTTCCTGAATTGATTTCCGGTTTATATGGGCTTTCCAACATCCTTGGGCCCAACCCACTCATCCCATGTGGGCACCCTCTAATGCCGTCTAATGGCCCCGGAATGCCTTCTGTGGATCACCCCCGGGCGCTGGATTCAAGAGAACCGTCAGCGACGTTCGCTGTGACACCAATCTCCACTATGGCACGTCCAACAGTGCCCAGGCCAAAATCATACCCTCATCACCCGTGATATGAGTCACCCAGGGGTCAGCAAAGAACGATGAGAAACCCCGAGCAAGAAGAAATGGCTCGGAGGATGAGAAGCATAGAGCAAAGCTTTAAAAAACATTCAGGGTTTGAGTGGTCAGAAGAGTCTCTCCTACTCTGATTTATGCATGTTTCCACATGTTCACCTGTCGGTTGGTTTCAAGATGCCAAAGTTTGGAAAATATGACGGGCACAGAGACTTGACAGCTCACTTAAAACGATATTGTAACCAGCTGAGGGATGCTGGTGGAAACGATGAGTTGCTAATGGCCTATTTCGGCGAAAGCCTCACCGGAATAGCTGCTGAATGGTATGTGAGTCAAGAAATTACTCATCGGCATGTGTGGGACGATATGGCCCGAGACTTTGTCCGCCAGTTCCAATATAATGTGGACATTGCTCCCGACAGGAATGTTTTTCCCAATTTGAAAAAGAAAACCGTGGAAAGCTTTCGTGAATATGCTGTCAAGTGGCGTGAGCAAGCTGCCAGGGTAAAGCCTCCAATGGACGAAGCAGAAATGGTTACGGTCTTCCTACAGGCCCAAGAGGCAGACTACTTCCAGAACATGATGTCTGCTATGGGTAGACCATTTGCTGAAGCTATCAAAATTGGGGAGATGGTCGAAAGTGGTTTAGAAACGGGCCGAATTTGGAGTCAAGCTACTTTTAAGGCTACATCAGAAGCCGTTCAGAATGGGTCAGGGGGTTTGTTGAACAGAAACGAGATAGAAGAGGGAGCCATGATGACTTCGAGCTCGAAGGGGGCCCACATGGAATTCAACCAATCATATATGCTTCCTAAAGTTCCCCAACACTATTATCCCTATCAAGATGATGCAACATATGTCGTGGCACCGCCTCCCTATGTGGTGATGAACGTGCAATCTTACACGGGGCCACAAAATTATACCCAAAACCGAGCTCCATTTCTCAAAAGTGCCCATCCTTACCAAGCTCTATATAATCCCCAATAAAATGCCTACCAATACAATCCGCGCCCAATAGAGCCTTTCCAAAAGATTCAATTCACCCCTATTGGTGAATCATACTCTAGCTTTTTCCAGAAGTTGGTCAGGACAGGTATGCTATAACCAGTGGCCCCGAACCGGCCGAACCCCGAGTCCCCCTCGCACCGGGCTGATGCTAGATGTGAATGCCACTCTGGAGCAATGGGGCATAACATTGAAAATTGTTGGACTTTAAAAAGAGCAGTGGAAGACCTCATCGAGGTCCAGACAATAATGTTTGGGGATGAAGAAGACCCAAATACGATGAATAACCCCCTGTATGCTCGCACTGGGCCAGTAGTCGGAATGATTTGTAAAGATGAGAAATTTGATCCGGCACTTAAGGCCATTGCAGCCATTGCCGAAACAGAAGAAAAGCCAAAAAACGGTTGCCAAGCCTGAAAGTTCCCCCTTCAAATGGGAGTCTCGGTAGCCAGTCTTGCTATCCTTTCTGCGTCCGGATTATCTCAGGGTGTGATCCGGATGTTTTACTTTATTGTCTTACTTTTCAATGTAAACCCTTCTATCTTTAATTTTTTTTTTTTTAAAAAACAATCAAAAAAAAAATTCAAAAATCAAATGGAATTAATATTTCATTTTCCAAAAAATGTCTCTTTTCTTAATCTTGTCTCTTTTTTCTTATGCTACTTTCAGTTCTGTTTAAATGCAGATTTCAATAACATGACATGCCTGCGGACTTCATGCCCAGATCTTAAAACGCTGTCAGACTCCGAAATAATGAATCAAAGAGTCATAATGCAAATGAAAGATCAACGAAATAAAACAATCAGGATAACCAAAGGAAAATTGGTTCAGATTAGAAAGGTCCATACATTACTACAAGAGTACTGCCAAAAGAATGTGCTTGTGCTTGGGGTACATCGAAGAAATTGTCCCCGAAACAACTCTGAACGCAGGTGCAGTCAAAAGATCTTAAAACGCCGTCAGGGTTCGAAATAATAAATCAAGGATCAGAAATGCAAATGAATTTTGGTCAAGGAAATAAAACATTGAATCGGAACAACCAAAGGAAAATTGGTTCAGATTGGAAAAGGTCCATGCATTGCAACAAGAGCATTGCCAAAAGAGTGCGTTGTACTTGGGGCTCGAAGAAAATGTCCCAGAAACAACTGTCAACGCAGGTGCAGTCAAAAGGTACTATGTTCAATCCTCCATATAGTATTAAATGTTCTTCGATTGAGATGACGAAAGCTTTCATTCTCGCTACCCAAACACTATTACCCCTTTTGCCAACCCTTTGAGCCGGTTACCTTCATTTGATTACCCTCTTTTGGAACGTGAAAGTGTTGTTGGAAAAAAAAAGGAAAAAACAAAGAGCAACAAAAAAAGAAAAAGAAAAAGAAAAAAAAGAAAAAGAAAAAGAAAAAGAAATGAAAAGAAAAGCAGAACAAGAAAAGCAAAAGAAAGAGAAAACAAAACAAAATAGAGGAAAAACAAAACAAAAATCAAAACAAAAATCAAAGCAAATCAAAACAAAAACAAAATGTTTGCCTGAACTACGTCTGACTTGATTCCGAAAGGATACGTAGGCAGCCTGTCCCTGGGGTTCAGTCACACCAAAATAAAAAATCCACATTTCCCCCAAGAGTTTAAGCTGGGGCAAGTGTTGAGATTCGGCAATGATTCGTCTGAAAGTTCCAAGGTTGTAATTCACTACAAATTCTTTTACCCCAAATCCTATTCAAGTCCTTCCGATCGATCGACAAAGAAAAGCCAGAATGGGAAGATACATCTATCTGGACCTCATACAAGCAATAAGAGAAATTAAAATGAGAGAGTCTTATCGGTGAAAACCCACACGGGCACCGTAAGGCGACAGTGGATAGAGAAATTGAAAATGAGAGAGTCTTGCTAGTGAAAACTCGCAAAGAGCACTACAAGGTGATAGTGAGAAGAGAAATAAGAGAGGTTAGTCGGTGAAAACCCGCAAAGGGCACCACTGATCGAAAAGAGGATAATTGATCACTGACATGGAAACAGTCCAGGGCAAGGTTTCTCAATCTCGAAGTAATAGTTGTGATGAATTTCTGAGAGTCGGACGGTTTACACGGGTCAGGCATCCAGTCCAAAAGGCATGTCATGTTCATTGAAGTCCGCATGCACTCCAGATGAGTCCTTCTTTCCTTTCCCCTAAAGGGACACCTCTTGTTTAAATTCCTTGTCCATTCTATCATTTATTTTTCTTTTGAATCCCTTTCAGTCTTACTCTGTTCCTAAAATAAGGCAAAGAAAGGATGGCAAGATTGATTTACAGGGTTCTCATTTGACACGGGCTAATATGC
>ML245360.1:5483-16004 GCA_005239495.1 Nicotiana undulata
CCCCGCGTTTCTTAGAATGAAATGATAAGAAATGATTTGATTCTCGACCCTTCAATTCCCCAACCATGATGCAATTCACGTGACGCAGCGACTGATGTAACTTAAAGGTCGCGTTTGCAGAGTTTTCCAAGGCCATTAATTGAAAGTGGTTGATGGTCGGCTATTTTTCTTTCCTAACACGCTTAGGCGACCTCTATAAATAGTCAAACTTCTCAATTTTACAAACTTTTCTTCTCAAAGCATTCTTAAAATCTCATTAGTTTCTTCAATTTCTCTGATCTTACCCTTCTCTCAACCTGTTCTTACTCCACTATCAACTTCTTTCCTTCTCTTAAGTTTCTAAACCGTAATGTCCAAAACGTCTAGAACTGTTCCCCAAAAAGAAAAAGCATGTCCGTCATCACGACCGTCCAAAAGTAAAACAGTGGTGCCCCCTCGTATCTAGGAGTGTACTCCCGAACCGTGCGAAACAACTTTTGATTTTAAAATCGATAAATCCCTTCAGTCCTGGGTCAATGTGAGCTCATGTACCGGTACATCTGTTTGATAACTAAAGTCGAACTCAAGCAGGTGAAAACAGATTGCAATTGGGAGAATAAAGACATGGTGATCCTTTCCCCTGAAGAGGATATTACTACTCACAAAGCAGGGTACCTGAGCGTGTACACCTATCCATTCACGTTGGGTCCCGTAGATCCTGCTCTGGTCCCACATACCCGGTCATTCTCGATTTTTGCCAACAATCCAAGTGAAGCTTGTTTAGATTTACCCATCATTCTGGCAAATCGTCAATCTGATAAGATACTTCTCGAGCCAAGTCGAAGGGATGCCTTTCTCCCTCGACTATTTGATCAGGCTATACAACCCTCGCATTTATCGAGGTGGCTTGATAAAGCTGCAATGCCTATCCTCAAAGTCTTTCTTCTCCAGCATCGATGAGGACAAGGACCGAGGATGGATGAGTCGGTTTGTCCGAATCAGGACCTCCGACCTGATTCCTGCTGAGAGGATGCCATTCCCCGAGGAATGGAACATGAAACGTAGGTACAGGTTTATCGACTGTGATTTACTACTCTGCTTTTCCTGATCTTTCTTGAACTAATCCCTTTCTCGATCTAAATTCTTTATGATGATGCAGTTGTTGCTTGGTTTCCTGGTGAGGTTCCGGACCTCCCAGGCTGGGATCGGCAACTGGCCTCTACTTATTCAAATGCCGAACGCAGCTGGCGTGATTTGGCCAAAGGACGATGGGAGGCCAAAAACCACGGTGATTTCTATTGTTTGCATATTTGTGTTCCTTAGTGAAATACTTACTTTTATTTTCATGCAGTCCTCGGAGACGCTGTTGCTATGCGGCCGCCCCCGCCCGGTGAGGAAGAAATCTCAAAGCCCACTAAGGAAAAGAAAAGGAATAAGGGGTCGCCTGCAAATTCCCTGAAGCCGAAGAAGAGCAAGCTTCGAAATCCCAAGGCCGATACCATGGTCTTGTCTCCTGAAACGGCCTAACGCCTTCGGGATGAGGACAAAGAGCGAGATAGGGAAGATGATGACTGCGTGTTGGTAGTTCGGTTAATAGGAGGCATTGGTGCTTCGAAGGCCTATGAACTAACGGTGGTAGATGCGGTTCAATCTCGAACCGAAGAGATTTTGGAGGGGAGCTCGAGCAAAGTCCCCGAGCCATCAGGTGGAAAGAGTGCATCTCATCTCGGGGGACGTTTGGTGGGTGAGCTCGAAGAGCCTAATTCTGAGGCCGTTCAAAGACAGGACAACATCCCAAGTGAATCACTTGGGGTAATAAATGTAGATGATTCACCGCTAGGCCTGGTGTTCTCTGAGGGGCAAATAGGGGATGCCTAGGCCATGTGGACTCCGGATGTGTGAATGTCCCACGGGGAGAGTGACATCTTTCGGGAGTGCCTTGTGAGGATCGAGGAGGGTCCCGATCTTGATGGTCTATTTATCTTCGATGAGGCTTAAAAGCTTTTCAAACAAGTAAGTTTCTGTCCTCGAAATTACGCTCGAGTTTAATTCTCATCTTTCTGATTTCTACTTCTTTTTCCTGTATGAAGGACATGTTGCTCCACCAACAAGAATTTTCCAAATCTCGGGCCGAGCTTGCCCGGTGTGAAGCTGAGATCAAGAAGCTCGTGGTAGATATGGACAACCTTAAGGTTCTCTATGTCAGAAAATAGGGGGAGATCAACGATCTCCAAGCCGAGTTGGCGATGGCCCATCAAGAACAGACTGAGCTTCTTGAAAAGGTAATATAGCCTTTGAGGGTCTGTTATGCGTTTACTGGATTTTGCGACTAACATTTCAACTTTGCAGGTTCAACAGAAGGGTGAGCTGGTGGAGCAGCTTCGAGAGTAGCTCAAAATGAAAGAGGCTGAGACCCTAAGTGGAAACAACACATGAACCATCTCGCCTCGGAGAAAGATACACTTCGGGAGCAACTGTCTTCAATCGAACACCAACTTCAAAATACAAAGTAGGAAAGCTTGGCCCGGAGCCGCGAAATTGAGGAGCTTGAAGCTAAATCCGTCGCGGATCTTGCGAAAGCCAAATTCGAGGTGGAGGCATTTGTGTCCTCATACCGAGCTGACGCCGCAGCTGCTAACACTCAGACACAGGAGATCTCTGTTGCGGCCGAAGTTAAGTTATCATGTGCCCTCAACCATGATAGGCTGTAGTCCCAGAGAAACTCTCTCGAGGAGGTGCACGCTCGAGGCTTCGACCTCTCAGCCGATATTGAAAAAGCATAAACCTTGGAGGAAGAGGTTGTTTCTTTGCTCTCTAATGATGAGGGTTCCTCTAGTGGCTCCGAGAGCGGGGAATATGACGATGAAGTCCCCGAGGCGGATGTTCTTTAAGATGTGGCTCCCGAAGATGAAGCTCCCGATGATGTGACCCCGAAGTAGATTAGGTTCCTTTGTTTTGTTTTTGTATTTTTGTGTAAGGGCCCCTTGTAAACATCTTTTGTAAACATGTCTTATAAATGTAAAGGATCTCTTCGCTTCATCTTGGATTTGTGCTGAATTCCATTTCGTCTTCATTTGTGAAAAATTTGATGTTATAACTCTTATGATCAGCTGGAATATTGGCTTGGACTTAGAATATAATAATCCCTTAGGCTTTCTATCGATTAACAGGCAATCTTTATAGTAGAATACTTCTTAAGGTTTTTGTTAATGCTCGAGCCAAGCTTAAGTCAATTTGACGCGAGCTCGGTATGATGGGACTCTTGAATCCGAGTTAAGTGAAAGCAAGGTCTCGAACCCTGTATGTTTTGGCCCTTTGGCTCTTTTAGGTCGGGCAAATTGGCCTCTAAAGCGGCTATAATTTTTCTTTCTTTTTGGCTAAAAGACTTAGTGAGAATTTTTCTATTCCTTAGCATGTGTTTTTTGTTCCTGTTGGGTTTTTCGAAGGTTCGGCTGATCGGAACCTTAATTGTAATTTGTTTGTGCAAACATAGTCGAATACCTCTTGAGGTTTTTCTGAAGGCCGATTTTATCGAAGCCTTTAAATTATTCGAGGACTGATTTTATCGAAGACATTCATCATTTGCTTTTGCCATGGGTAGCCTGATTTAACCGATTTTTTCGAAGTGTTTGAAGGCCTTAGATTATGGTGGAAGCTGGACGTCTCCGAGCGCGTTATTTTGGTCGTGGCCTTTTTATTTGACCGTAGTCTTTAACGTGGTCGTAGCCCTTGTGTATGTCTTTTGAACTTATTTCGCGATGATATTTTTAAGTTGTTTGAAATGTTAGTCCCCGAGGGTGATGTCCTTGGACTTTACATCGAGGGATGCCTATTTGAGGTCTTATGAGTTTAAGTTTGCATAGTTCGAATATTTTTTACTATCGACGATAGTCCCCGAGTAATCGAGGTGTACTTGTTTTTTTTGGCTTTCGAGCCTTTTTTCATGTAGAATTGTAAGTATAGAGCAACAAATTTCTTCAAGACATGAGATGTTTAATGGAAAAGATGATTCTTTCAATAAATCGTACATGTATACATGTTTTTTCTTCGAGGTTCGATAATCCTATATGGACACTATTCCTTTGACTGTTTGGCCCATTACAAAGTTTTCCTATTGAGACCCTCTTAGGCGTGAAGTATGTCAGTCTCTGAGGGGTGATGCCCCCCAGTATTCGAGGTTGATTGGACAAAAGCCTTGGATACTTGTTGAATTCCCCTTAAGTATCATATAAGTGTTGCCTCGTTAAAAACCTTGCCGGAAAAACCCATTTGGGATAAAACCCGATCTAAGGGAAAAAGAGTGCAACACATGCTTTAAAATCTAAGGTCTTCAAGTTGAAGGATGCCTCGACATCCTCGATCGAACACCTGCAAGGAGTTAGTCTTAACTACAAATGGAATAAATGGAGGAGGTCATACCTTAGCAATAATATCGTTTTAGTAGTGATACATTCCAATTGTTTGGTAGTTGTTCGCCTTCCATTGTGCTAAGTTTGTAAGATCTCTTCCCCACGACTCCGATGAATCGGTACGGTCCTCCCCAATATGGGCCTAGTTTTCCTTCATTTGGATCTCGAGTATTGAGGGTGACTTTCCTTAGAAATAAGTCCTCGACTCCGAAATGGCGAAGGTTCACACTTCTGTTATAATATCTTTCGATCCTTTGCTTTTGTGTGTCCATTCGAACAAGTGTGGCGTCACGTTTTTCATCTAGTAGTTCGAGACAAGTGTTCATAGCCTCGTGGTTCAATCCTCGGTAGTATGCTGAAACCTGACGCTAGGTTCCCCGACCTCGACCGAAATTAACGCTTTGGACCGGTACACCAAAGAGAACGGGGTTTCCCCGGTGCTTGATTTCGTCATTGTTCAATATGCCCGCAGTACCTCGGGTAATACTTCTTTCCATTTACCTTTAGCATCATTCAATCTCTTCTCCAAGTTTTGAATGATAGTTTTGTTTGTGGACTTGGCCTGGCCATTTGCGCTTGGGTGATAGGGCGTTGATAGAATCCTTTTGATTTTGTGATCTTCGAAGAACTTTGTCACTTTTCTGCCGATAAACTGCTTCCTGTTGTCACATACTATTTCGGCGGGTATCCCGAACCGACACACGATGTGGTCCCATATGAAGTCGATGCCTTCTTTATTTCTTACTTTCTCGAAGGCCTGTGCTTCCACCCATTTTGAAAAGTAGTCAGTTGATAACTAGTGATTTGTACTACTATTTACTCTCATTTTCTTAGGGTTTTGAGGCAATAATTGGCTTAATTAACCCCACATTTTGATGCAAGTGGTTTGAATTGCAGGAACTGAGTTGATTTGTAAATATTGATCCAAAAGACCTCAAAAAGAAGCAGAACTTGCAAAATCTCAGAACCCAGCTGGAACGCTGCAATGCCCATTTTTCCGATGTAGCATTTCTCCCATCGCTGCAGCGGATTTCTCTTCGCTGCCACGCTGCAAACTTCAGAGAGCTATTTTCCTAGGCTAAGCACAACGTTGTCCGCGCCACTTTTCTGCTGTAGCGGTCCATCTACCGTTGCAGCGCCCTTATATCCGCTGGACGCGGTTGACTAACTTCAGAGAGTTGGCAAAGAGGGTATTTCATGATTCCGCGGTCAGCGGTATTATTCTCTTGCCGCGCTCCATCCACCGATGTGGCGTTTCAGTAATCCGCTGGGCGCGAAGTTGAAGAATCAGAGAACTGAAAGTGCAAAACCGCTGTAGCGGCCATTAATCCGCTGCAGCGGAAGACTCTTCGCCCCTGCGTTAAAAAATACGCAAGAAGCGGATTCTCCGTAGGGGAACTTTTGTCCAGTATTTTTCAGCCATGTATAAATAGATCTTTTCTTCATTTTTAGGGTATCAACCGTTTGGAGAACACGTAAATAGTGCATTTTGACTATTTTGAGTAATTTTAGCTTAGCTTTAGACATAGTTCTTCAATTATTATCTTGTAATTTACAATTATGAGCTTAAATTCATCTTCTACTTGTGTTTCTTCTTCAAATATGAGTAGCTAGACCCTTAAGCTAGGGTTGTGACCCAACCTTAGTGTGGGTACTTAATGGGTTTTTAATTTTAGAGTGATTATGTGTATGGGTGTTTTGTATTTAGCTTAATTTGTGCTTAAACCTCAAATTTAGTGGTTGCAAACACTACTTCCAGCCTTAATGACTAGGGTCACTCTTGAGAAAGATGACCCAAGTCTAGGTAATTAAGCTAACAAAATATTGGGGTGAGCTCAAGAGGTTGATAGCCCCAATAAAAGGGTGAATGCTAGAGATAGTTACACCCGATTTGAGCCAATTCATGTGATTCAATGAAAACACCCAATTTTGCTTGAGAAGACCAAATTGGGCAAAGTCACCCATATTACCGAGAGGTAGTGGATGAGAAACTTTACATGAGGTTATGCTTTTAACCCACATTTCACATTGTCATTCTCGATTGTAGACCCGTTAGTCACTCACCTAGGAGGAAGTTACATCCCTAGTCCCTTTATCAACTGAGAAAATCATCAAAAAGATATTAGTTTGCTAGTTCATAGTTTCAATTAGACTAAATCATAGCATAATTCCCAAAACCTTTTTATGAGAAGTGTAATTAAGAACACGCCACGCCACTAAATCACTTAGACACTCGACTCCGACATACATAGCTCCCTATGGAAATCGATCCCGACCCTTCAGGTAAAAGCTGCATTGACTCCCGTACTTGCTACTCTTTAGTGGTATAGGCGGGAGCCGATCACTTTTTGTCGCCGTTGCCGGGGAGTTATACGGTGTTGATTATCTACGTGAATAGTGGTGTAAAGTGTTTTTCATTCCTTCTTTTGTTAACTTGTGTGTTGAATCAATTCAGGTACTCATGGCGGATCCTTTGGGTAATATTATTCCGGGGGAGGAGGTGTATGACAATGGAGAAGATGAACTAAATCAAGTACCACCGCCAAGACGGGGCTGACAGGACAATCTTATTGAGGATATTCCAGACCCTCCCCCACCTCCACCTCCCAGAGTTGCCCATCGTGTGCTTCCAAACGAGGGGTGCGCAAGTGCTATTGTCCCGCCTAGAATCCGGGAGGGTAACTTCCAAATCACAAATGTGATGCTGACACTCTTGGATCAGCGTGGGTACTTCACGGGAGCTCCCCACCAAAATGCTTGCAATCATTTAAAGGGCTTCGAGGATACCTGTTGGGGTAGCAAGCAAACAAACGTCTCATAGGATGCCTTGAGGCTTAGGCTATTTCCCTTCTCTCTCCGAGGGAAAGCATTAGACTGGCTGGAGCGACTCCCCAACCATTCCATATCCATATAGGATGAGTTGGCAGACAAATTCATTGCTAAATTCTTCTCTCCTGGCCACATGGCGGAGTTAAGAGATGAAATATTGGCTTTCAAGTTAGATCCAAATGAGCCTCTTCATGAGATATGGGAGCGGTACAGAACTATGGTCAAGGAGTGCCCAAATCAGACATGACCGAGGCCATGATTCAACAGGCCTTCTACCGAGGCATTAATACCACAAATCAGTGTGTGGTCAACCAACTTGCTGGAGGAAACTTTATGAAGCTGACTTACACTGAGGCATGTGGTATCTTAGATGAAATGGCTGACACTTCGTCAGCATGGAATAGTAGAGCAAATGTGCCTCAGGGTGATCCTAGTGTTATCAACCTCCACAAAGAGCTTCAAGACCATAAGCAAGCAATTGCCGAACTTACCATCACCATGAATCAACTTGCTAAGGCACAACTTCAACAAATACAAGGGCCTAAGAAAGTGCATGCTATGAAGGGGGTGAATCATTTGGTGAACAAGCGAAGGCCTCGTGGAAACCAAGTGCAAAACAACAATGACCAAAGCGACCAAGGAGTTAGTGGGTATAATCATTAAGATTCTTATGATGAGCAAAATGAGGATGTGATGTATGACAACAATGTTCAAGGGAAAAGGAACAATCAAGGCAACAACCAAGGGTGGAACAATTAAAGGCAAAGCAATTGGAACAATGGTAACAACTCAAGCAATTAGGGGAACAACAATCAACAATGGGGAGGCAACAACAATTACAATTGGAGCGGGAACAACAATTGGGGTGGAAATGGAAATCGGGGGTCGGGCTTTCAAAGGCCCCCGATGTATCAACAACCCAACAATCCACCCCCCTATCAATCACAAGGCCAGGGTTCCTCAAGTAATGACATGGGTAGAATTGAGCAAATGCTCAAACAAATGATGGAACACAATGTGGATTCGGATTCTCAACTTGCCTCCAATAACACCTCCATTCGAAATCTTGAAGTTCAAATGGGACAAATCTCACAAGCCTTGAACACACGCCCGAGGGGAACACTACCTAGTGATATGGTGGTGAACCCCAAGGGTGGGAACAACAATAATAATACCGGTCACGCCATGGCGGTGACCACAAGAAGTGGACGAGGTGGTGAGGCTAGTTCTTCAAAGCAAAAGAGAGTTGTTGGTAATGATGATGACTTGCAAAAAGATGAGATTCTGATTGAGATTGAGCATGTGGTGGAAGAGCCAATTACTAGTGATGTGAAGATTGATATTCATGATCATGAGGAGGAATTGCAAAGTGATGTGAACCCGTCTAGGGAGCACGTAATGGACACACCCGAGCCGGTTGTGTCGAAAGCAAAGGCACCATTGCCTAGGCCCCCTCCTCCCTATCCTCAACGGATGGTAAAGCAAAAGAATGAGAACCAATTCGAGAAATTCATCGACATGATGAAGAGCTTATCCATCAATGTTCCTTTGGTTGAAGCATTAGAGAAAATGCTCAGGTATGCCAAGTTCATGAAGGACTTGGTCACAAAGAAAAGGTCAATGGAGTGCGAAACTATAAAAATGACTCATCAAGTGAGTGCAATAGTGCACTCAATGGCACCCAAGCTTGAAGACTCCGGGGCATTCACCATTCCTTGTACAATTGGTATCCGCTGATTTTGCCAAGGCATTGTGCGACTTGGGAGCTAGCATCAATTTGATGCCATACTCGGTCTTCAAAACCTTGGGGATTGATCAACCTAGGGATACTTCCATGCGTCTTCAAATGGAGGATCGATCTATGAAGCGGCCTCTAGGAATCATTGATGATGTGTTAGTGTGGGTTGACAAGTTCATCTTGCCCGCGGATTTTGTTATCTTAGATTATGAGGTGGATTATGAAGTTCCTATCATCTTGGGAAGGCCCTTCTTTGCAACAAGGAAGGCCTTAGTTGACGTGGAGGCCGGTGAGCTCACCTTCTGGGTGGGCGATGAAAAGGTTGTGTTCCACGTTTGCAACTCAATGAAGCAACCCAATAGCACGGAGGTATGTACTTTCATGGACCTTGTCACCGAGGTCATTAGTGATGAAACAAGCTAATGATAAATGTTGAAGACCCCGTGAAAGCAGCTTTATTGAACCACGATTATATTGTGGTGGATGGCTTGATCGAGAGTACCAATGCTCTACCGGGTTCTTATTCATATGGTCCTCGAAAGTTATCCTTGGATTTGGAGAATCGAAAAACTCCTCCGACAAAGTCTTCAATGGAAGAGCCACCTACATTAGAGTTGAAGCCACTTCCACCACACCTCAGATATGAATTTTTGGGTCCTTCTCGTACTTTACCTGTTATACTTTCATCTTGCCTAACCAAATTGCAGGTAGACTCTACTCTCAAAGTGCTAAAGAGGAGGAATAAGGCCATATGTTGGACACTGGCTGATATTCGGGGGATAAGCCCCACATTTTGCATGCACAAGATCATTCTTGAGGATGGAGCAAAGCCTTCCATAAAACACCAATGAAGGCTAAATGAGGCAATGCAAGAGGTTGTGAAGAAAGAAATAATCAAGTGGCTCGATGGTGGGGTCGTCTACCCAATCTCTGATAGGGCTTGGACCTCTCCGGTCCAATGCGTTCCAAAAAAGGGTGGCATGACTGTGGTACAAAATGACAAGAATGAACTTATTCCAACAAGGACAGTCACTGGTTGGCGGGTATGCATGGATTACCGCAAATTGAACAAAGTGACCCGCAAGGATCACTTCCCTTTGCCTTTCTTGGACCAAATGCTTAACAGACTTGCGGGGAGAGCTTTCTATTGCTTCTTGGACAGGTATTCAGTCTATAACCAAATCTTGGTAGCTCCAGAAGGCCAAGAAAAGACAACATTCACTTGTCCCTATGGGACATTTGCTTTTTCCAGGATGCCTTTTGGATTGTGCAATGCACCCGCTACATTTCAGCGGTGCATGATGGAAATTTTCACTGATATGGTTGAAGACTTTCTAGAGGTATTCATGGATGATTTCAGTGTAGTTGGTGACTCCTTTGATGAATGCTTGAACAATATTGATAATGTCCTTGCCCGTTGTGAAGAAACCAACCTAGTGCATAGTTCTAGGCCTCAAAATCTCAAGGAATGGAATTGAAGTAGATAAGGCCAAGATCGAGGTCATTTCGAAATTGCCTCCTCCTACTTCGGTGAAGGGAGCCTGTAGCTTTCTTGGGCGTGGGGGG
>ML245360.1:16052-29018 GCA_005239495.1 Nicotiana undulata
GCGCTTCATTAAGGACTTCTCGAAGGTAGTTAATCCTCTTTGCAAGTTATTGGAGAAATATGCCAAGTTCCACTTTGATGAAAATTGCATGAGTGAATTTGAGTTGTTGAAGCAAAAGCTAACCACCACGCCAATTATCACCGTGTCGAATTGGAGCTCTCCTTTTGAGCTAATGTGTGATTCTAGTGATGTAGCAGTGGGGGAGGTTTTGGGCCAAAGGGTGAACAAAATCTTTCACCCCATTTACTCTGCAAGCAAGACCATGAACTCCGCCCAAATGAATTACACCGTCACCGAAAAAGAGTTGTTGGCTATATTCTTTGCAATGGAGAAATTATGTCCTTACCTTATGGGCGCCAAGGTGATTGTGCACACCGACCATGCGGCGCTCCGGTACTTAATGATGAAAAAGGATTCCAAGGCTAGGCTCATGCGGTGGGTGTTATTGCTTCAAGATTTTTATTTGGAGATCGTTCATAGAAAGGGTAAGGAGAACCAAGTTGCCGACCATCTTTCCCGTTTGGAAGGGAAAAGAAGGTCGAGTGACGGTCTTGAGATTAATGATAGCTTCCCGGATGAACAACTTCTATCCGTCTCTTTGCATGCTATGCCATGGTTTGCCGACAACGCCAACTACATTGTCACTGGCGTTGTCCCGTTTGAGCTCTCTTCTAACCAAAGGAAGAAGCTTAGACGGGATAGCATGGATTATTATTGGGATGAACCGTATTTGTTCAAGATATGCAATGATGGTGTCATTCGGCGTTGTGTTCCTGAAGAAGAGCAAGTGGCAATTCTTGAGTCATGCCACTCCTTACCTTATGGTGGTCATCATGGAGGGGCAAGAACCGCTTCAAAAGTCTTAAGTTGTGGTTTCTTTTGGCCTACTTTGTACAAGGATGCTAGTGAGTTGGTCAAGCGGTGTGATGAATACCAAACAATGGGTGGCATATCCAATAAAGATGAGATGCCTCTCACTACAATTCTTGAGGTGGATATCTTCGATGTTTGGGGAATTGATTTTATGGGGCCCTTTGTTAGTTCCTGTGGAAACACCTACATACTTGTGGCGGTGGACTATGTTTCGAAATGGGTTGAAGCCGTCGCTTTGCCCAACAACGAGGCCCGAAGTGTGGTTGGTTTTCTAAGAAGAATATTTTCACAAGATATGGGACACCCCATGCCATCATCAGTGAAGGGGGATCTCATTTTTTCAATAGGGAATTTGATTCATTGTTAGCCAAGTATGAAGTCAATCATAAAGTGTCTGCTCCATACCATCCTCAAGCAAGTGGCCAAGTTGAAGTGTCTAATCATGAAATCAAGAACATTTTGGCCAAGACAGTGAATGCTAATCGGACAGATTGGTCCCGGAAGCTTGATGATGCTCTTTGGGCTTACCGGACTGCTTTCAAAACACCCATCGGTATGTCTCCTTACCGGTTGGTGTATGGCAAGGCATGTCATATTCCGGTGGAATTGGAGCACAGACACTATGGGCATTGAAAAAGTTGAACTTGGATTGGGACACAACTGCAAATCTTAGAGTTGACCACCTCAATGAGCTAGATGAGTTTAGATTCCATGCATATGCTAGTTCTTCTTTGCTCATGCTTCTCTCGGCTGCGGGAGTAAATCAAAATATCATCAATGAAGACTATAACAAACGAATCCAAATAGGGTTTGAACACTTGGTTCATCAAATCCATAAAAGCAGCTGGGGCATTTGTCAACCCAAAGGACATTACCAAGAACTCATAATGCCCATACCGAGTGCGAAAGGCTCTCTTAGGGACATCAGACGCCCTAATCCTCAACTGATGGTAGCCCGATCTCAAGTCAATCTTGGAAAACACTGTGGCACCCTGAAGCTGGTCGAATAAATCATCAATCCTCATAAAAGGATACTTATTCTTGATAGTAACCTTGTTCAAGTGCCGGTAGTCAATACACATTCTCATTGTGCCATCTTTCTTCTTAACAAACAACACTGGCGCGCCCCAAGGAGAAACACTAGGCCTAATAAAGCCTTTTGCTAGCAAATCCTGTAACTAATCCTTCTACTCCTTTAGCTCTACCGGGGCCATACGATATGGCGGTGTAGAAATGGGCTGAGTGCCAGGAGCCAAATCAATGCAGAAGTCAATATCCTTGTCGGGTGGCATACCCGGCAGGTCAGCAGGGAATACCTCGGAAAACTCACGAACAATGGGCACAGACTCCATAGGAGGAACCTCGGCACTAGGATCACGAACATAAGCCAAATAGGCCAAACAACCCTTCTCGACCATGCGCTGAGCCTTCATATATGAGATAACTCTGCCGGAAGAATGACTAGGAGTCCCTCTCCACTCCAATCGAGGTACTCCCGGTAAGGCCAAGGTCACAGTCTTGGCGTGGCAGTCCAGAATAGCATGATAGGGAGATAACCAATCCATCCCCAATATAACATCTAAGTCAACCATATCAAGAAGCAAAAGATCTACACGAGTGTCAAGACCACCAATAACCACTATACAAGAACGATAGACTCGATCGACCACAATGGAATCACCCATCGGTGTAGATACATATACAGGAGTACCTAGGGAATCAGGGGGCATAAGCATATAAGGAGGAAAATATAAAGACACATAGGAGAATGTAGACCCCGGATCAAATAAGGCTGAAGCATCTCTGCTGCAAACTGAAACCATACCTGTAATGACTATATCAGAGGCCTCAGCTTCAGGCCTGGTAGGAATAGCCTAGCATCGGGGCAGAGCCCCTCCAACCTGAACATCTCTGGTTCGACCTACTGCGGGCTGACCTCTACCTCTCATAGCATTTCCTCCACCTCCGGCACCTCGACCTCCACCCCTAGCTGGCTGAGGGGGTGAGGGTGCACCTGGTGCGGGAATCATAGCACGGGAACCCTGATGCTGAGAACCACTAGAAGCTCGGGGGCAATACCTAGCAATATGCCCTGGAACACCACAAGAGTAACAAGACCTCTGCTGCTGAGACTGATGTCCCTGAAACTGTCCCTGTCGACCAGAATAGCCACTCTGAAAGCTCTAAAGTGGCGGTGCACTGATGGGAGCTGATGGTGCATTACGGGATACATGAGGCACTACTGAATCGGACAAAATGATGAGGCCTCTTGTTAGACCCCTGACCATTGCCCTGTGATAAGACCATCTCGATCCGCCTGGCCATATTGGCCGCCTCCTGAAATGAAATATCAGTACCTGTCTCTCTGGCCATCTAAAGTCTAATCAGCTGAGATAGCCCCTCAATAAACCGCCTCGATCTCTTTCGATCAGTGGGGAGTATCATAATAGCATGTCTGGCCAAAGTGATAAACCGGGTCTCATACTGGGTAACTGTCATAGACCCCTGCTGGAGACGCTCAAACTGCCTATGAAGATCCTCCTCTGGCTAACTGGTAGAAAATTCTCCAAGAACAACTTGGAGAACTGAGCCCAAGACAAGGACGAAGATCCAGCTGGCCTGGTCAAGCAATAATCCCTCCACCAAGTCTTGGCGGGACAAGAAAGACGAAAAGTAGAAAAATCGACCCCATTGGTCTCCACGATCCCCATGTTTCGAAGAACCTCATAGCAACTATCTAAGAAATCCCGGGGGTCCTCTGATGGCACACCAGTAAAAGTAGTAGGAAACAACTTGGTGAACTGATCCAATCTCCATTAAGCATCGGCAGACATGGCTTCTCCCTCTACTGCCTGTGCCACAATACCCGGCTGAGCTCTTCCAGCTGTCTGGCGTGCTGGAGTTTGGAACTGAGAAGCTAGCTGCTCTGGTGTGCGGGTAGCAGGAGTCTGGGTCCCTCTCCCAACCTGAGAGATGGTTGGTGTTGTAGGAAGTAGACCGGCCTAAGCCACGCTCTCAATAAAGCCCACCAAGCGGACCAGAGCGTCCTGAAGTACCAGGGTGGCAACGAACCCCTCTGGGACCTGAGCCGGTCCAACTGGGACTACCTGGGCAGGAATCTCATCGGCAAACTCTACCTGAGGGTCCTCCACTAGGGCTGCTACTCTGGGCTGATCCCTGTCCCTGCCTCGGCCTCTAGTACGGCCTTGGCCTCGTCCTCGACCCTCGTAGGAGCTGTAACTAGAGGATCGGTTGCTGATCGGTAGATGAGGAAGCACGCATTCTCGCCATCTGCTAGAGAATAGAATAAAACTCAATTAGTATTTATAATTCAAATCGCACGACAGAGATGAATAGATGTGAAGTTATTCCCAACTTTGCAGCCTCCGGAGGATAAGTACAGACGTCTCCGTACCGATCCCGCAGACTCTACCAAGTTTGTCCGTGAATTGTGAGACCTAAGCAACCTTGAGATCTGATACCAACTTGTCACAACCCGAAATTCTAACCATCAGGACCGTGATGGCGTCTAAAGTTGAACTCGCTAGACAAGCCAACGTGTTTAATCATATCTATTAAAAACCTTTACTATTAAATGACAACAGGTTAAAATCAACTTTCCATAATAAACAGCATAAAATAAGAACAGAATAAGGGTTTACATAGCTAAATCCACAAACTTAACAAAGTATTTTAAGCTAGCCAACCTGGAGCTTTGGAGTCACAACTCACGGACCGTCTAAGAATAGTACACAAAAATAGTCTGAAAGAAGTAAATACATATGTTTTGAAGTACAAAATTCATAAATGAAGTGGAATAAGTAAGGGGACGCCAAGGCCTGCGGACGCCTGTAGGTCTACCTCAGTGTCTCCGGTGGACTGAAGGATACTCCCTTGATCAGTGTCCACTGGGTCCGGTACCGAATCTGCACAACATAAAGAAGTGCAGGTGTAGCATCAGTACAACCGACCCCATCTACTGAGTAAGTGCCGATCCTAACCTCGGCGAAGTAGTGACGAGGCTAGGACACGACAAATAATAAATACCTGTGCAATTCAATAATATATATAAGAAATAACGACAGGAAGTAAACAGTTAAGTACAAAAACAGGGAGAACATATTGGGGAAAAGGGGTAGCAATTACTGAACTAATGGTACCAAGAAACAGATTAAATATCAAAACAACAACAAGAATTAACAACACAGAACAAACAAGTACATGGCATCACCCTTCGTGCTTTACTCTTCTCCTCACCAAAACAAGTGCACGACATCACCCTTCGTGCTTTTACTCTCATCCTCACAATGTAATAAATAAATACACGGCATCACCCTTCGTGCTTTTACTCTCATCCTCACAATAAATAAATAGAAACGACATGGCATTAACCTTCGTGCTTTAAATATCATATCATGACACGACATCGACCTTCGTGCTTTTACACTCTCATCCTCACAATGCAATAAATAAATACACGGCATCACCCTTCGTGCTTTACACTCTTCCTCACCCAAACAATGTCAAGAACAACAGTTTGGAAAGGAAAATCAACAACATGTATCATAATCACAACATCCCAGCAAGGGAACAACAATAGAAATAAATACCGTCCCGGCAAGGGACACAGCTATAACCAATCTCGCTCAAGTGTATAACTTAACAAAATAATCCTCAACTGAACAATTAATCTACGGTGTTCACAACCAAGTATTTCCATCAATTGAATAACCTCCAAAATAAAATTTACTTCATAACACAGTGAATATTGAAGAAAAACACATATATCATAAAAACCGACTCACGGGCATGCTTGACAACAATATATAGGTACTCGTCACCTCACCAATACGTTGAACATGGAATAAACACGTAACAATTAAGACTCACACATGTTCCCTCAAGCTAAGGTTAGGCCAAACACGTACCTCGACTCCAAAGATCAAAATCAAGCCTCAAGCACCGCTTTTCTTTTCGAACCCGACTCCAAATCAATCGTATCTAGACATAATTGACTCAATAACATCAATAAATGCTAAACAATTCAATTTAAATACTTAATTATAGATTTCCCAACATTCTTCCCAAAACTCCAAAAATCGACCCCGGGCCCGCTTGGTCCAAACATGAGGTTCGGAGCAAAACCCGATCACCCATTCATCCACGAGCTCGAATATATAATTTGTTTTGAAACCCGACCCCAAAACGAGGTCAAATTCCCAAATAATCAAAAAGCCCTAACTCTACCCAAATCTCTTATTTTCTACCTTTATTCCCATATTTTTAGGCCTAGAATCTAATGGATGTTGATGAATATTGAAGAAAACGAGGTTAGGATTACTTACCTATGAAGCTATGGTGAAGAAGTTCTTCAAAAATTGCCCAAGGAGGTGTGGAGAAGAAGATGGTTGTGAAAAATGGTAAAATCCCGTAATGAGCATTCTGGTTTTCGACTTAAAATATAACCGGGCGATTTAATTCAATTCATTCGCGGCACGAGCTCCGCGTTCGCACAGGCTACTCTACACTACCTATCGCGATCGCGCCCAAACGGGTGCGTCCGCATACGCTTCGCACCACTCATCCCCCCAGACCTCTCAACTATGTGTGTTTGCGACCAGTTGATGCGTTCGCATAGGATCATCTCCTTACAGGTCCGCGTTCACACCCTAAGGGATGCATTCTCATAGGCTTAACTCTACCTAGTCCCCAGCCCCACTCTAAAGCTATGCGTTCGCACCCCCTTAGGTGCATTCGCATAGAGTAATTCCTCCCCCCTCCCCCGCAAACTTGTGCTATGCGTTCGCGACCAATGCTATGCGTTCGCATAACATAAAACACCTGACACCAGAAACAGCCCCCAACACCAGAGTTTTCTAAGTTTTTTCACCCCGACAACTACCCGAAACTCACCCGAGCCCTCGGGGCTCAAAACCAAATATGCACACAACTTCAAAAACATCCTACAGACGTATTCATGCAATTAAACCACCAAAATAACATCGTAAACATCAAATTAAACCTCAAATAAATGAAATTTCTCAAAAACTTCTTTAAACATCAAATTTTGCATTTAAGGTCCAAATCACGTCAAATGGATTCCGTTTCTTACCAAACTTTACAGACAACACCTATAAATCATATCGAACCTGTACGGGGCTCCGAAACCATAATACGGGCCCGATACCACAGGTGTCACATAACATGTCATTTTCAAAAACCTTTATATATTTTAGAAAATAATTCTTTTAAAAATTCATTTCTCGAACTTGGGACCTCGGAATTCGATTATGGGCATACGCCCAAGTCCCACATTTTCCTTCAGACCTTTCGAGACCGTCAAATCACGGGTCCGGGTCTGTTTACCAAAAATGTTGACCAAAGTTAACTTTACATCAAATTTCAACACAAAATTATTGTTTTTTATTAGTTTTTCACATAACGGCTTCCCAGCTACACGCTCGGACTGCGCACGCATATCGATGTAAGATAAAAGGAGGTTTTCACGACGTCGGAACATAGAATTAGCTAAAAATACACGGGATGAGCATTTGGGTCATCACAATCTCCACCTCTAAAACAAACGTTCGTCCTCGAACGGACATAGTAAGGTACCTGAATCGGGGAAAAGGTGGGGATATCGACTCCGCATATCGGACTCGGACTCCCAAGTAGCTGCCTCAACAGGCTGACCTCTCCACTGAACACAGACCGAAGGATAACTCTTCGATCTCAACTGACGAACCTGCCGGGCTAAAATGCCTACCGCCTCCTCCTCATAAGTCAGATCCTTGTCCAACTGGATACTGCTGAAGTCTATCACAAGAGAGGGATCAGAGATATACTTCTGAAGCATAGATACATGAAACACTAGATGTACGGCTGATAAACTCGGTGGCAAAGCAAGTCTGTAGGCCACCTCTCCTACCTTATCAAGAATCTCAAATAGACCAATGTACCTAGGGATAAACTTGCCCTTCTTTTCGAACCTCATCATGCCCTTCATGGGTGACACCAGAAGCAATACCCGGTCACCAACCATGAATGCCAAATTACAAACTCTACGGTCCGTATAACTCTTCTGCCTAGACTGAGTTGTACGAAGTCTATCCTGAATGATCTTCACCTTGTCCAAGGCATCCTAGACTAACTCTGAACCCAACAATATAGCCTCTCCCGGCTCGAACCACCCAACTGGCGACGCACATCGAAGTGAGATAAAAGGAGGTTTTCACGATATTGAAACACGAAATTAGCTAAAATACACGGGATGACCTTTTGGGTCATCGTAGTTTGCAGTATCTGCTGAAGCATAAGTACTTGAATTTGCGTCAGAGGAGGTGGTTGGAGATTCTCAAGGATTATGACCTCACTATTTTGTATCATCCGGGGAAGGCCAATGTAGTGGTCGATGCTTTGAGTCGCAGAGCCTAGAGTTTGGGGAGTCTAGCTTACCTTTCAGCAGCATAGCAACCTTTAACACTTGATGTTCAGGATTTAGCGGGTCAGATGGTGAGATTGGATTTTTCAGAGCCTCCGCGGCTGTTAGCTAGCATGGCTTCCCGGTCTTCTCTTTATGATCAGATTAGAGCACGCCAATATGATGACCGGCATTTGTTAGTTCTTCAGGACAGGGTCCGTCGAGGTGATGCCAGAGATGTTACTATTGGTAATGACGGAGTTATGAGGATGCAGGGTCGTATTTGCATGCCCAATGTGGATGGGCTTCGAGAGTTGATATTAGTAGAGGCCCACAACTTGCGGTATTCCATCCATCCAGGTGCCGCGAAGATGTATCAGGATCTTAGGCAGCAGTATTGATGGAGGCGGATGAAGAGAGATATTGTTGAGTATTTAGCACGGTGTCTCAACTGTCGGCAGGTCAAGTATGAGCGCCAGAGACCAGGTGGATTATTTCAGAGGCTAGATATTCTGGAGTGGAAGTGGGAGCAGGTTACTATGGACTTTGTAGTTGGGCTTCCACGAACTTCGAAGGGTTGTGATGCAATTTGGGTCATTGTGGATCGGCTGACCAAGTCCGCGAACTTCATTCCTATCAGTACTACTTATACTTCAGAGCGGTTAGCTGGTATCTACATCAGGGAGATTGTCCGATTGCATGGAGTTCCGGTTTTTATCATTTCTGACAGAGGTACTCAGTTCACATCTCAGTTTTGGAAGGCCGTGCAGAGGGGTATGGGTACTCAGGTAGAGTTGAGCACAACATTTCATCCTCAGACCACGGGCAGTCAGAACGGACTATTCAGATTTTGGAGGACATGTTGCGTGCCTGTGTGATTGATTTTGGTGGTTCATGGGATCTGTTTCTGCAACTTGCGGAGTTTGCATATAATAATAGCTACCAGTCCAGTATTCAGATGGCCCGTATGAGGCTTTATATGGTAGGAGGTGTAGATCTCCGGTTGGTTGGTTCGAGCCGGGTGAGGTTAGGCTATTAGGCATAGATTTTATTTAGGATGCGTTAGAGAAGGTGAAGTTGATTCAGGAGCAACTTCGCACTGCGCAGTCTAGGTAGAATAGTTATGCAGACCGGAAGGTACGGGATGTGTCTTTTGTAGAAGGTGATAAGGTACTGCTGAAGGTATCACCCATGAAGGGTGTTATGAGGTTCGGAAAGAGGGGAAAGCTGATTCCACGGTTTGTTGGTCCTTTTGAGGTGCTTTAGAAGATTGGAGTGGTGGCTTATAGATTTGCCTTGCCACCCAGCTTGTCGAGTGTTCATCCGGTATTCCATGTGTCGATGCTCCGGAAATATGTTGGTGACCCATATCATGTTTTAGACTTTAGCACAGTTCAGCTGGAGGGTGATATGTCGTATGAGGTGGAGCCAGTAGCAATTTTGGATCGTCAGGTCAGAAAGTTGAGGTCTAAGGATATAGCGTCAGTGAAGGTATAATGGAGAGGTCAGCTAGTGAAGGAGGCTACTTGGGAGACCGAGCAGGAGATGCGGAGCAGATATCCTCACTTGTTTGAGATCCCAGGCATGATTCTAGACCCGTTCGAGGACGAACGTTTGTTTAAGAGGGGGAGAATATAACGACCCGATCGGTCATTCAGTAGAATCTGCATTATATTTACTGTTTTTGCCTTGTCATATGTTGGTTATATTGTTTATGATGTGTTAGAGCTGGTTGGCTCGAGTTCAGAATGGTTGTAGTGAGAATTAGACACTTAGTCTCTAAAATAATAGCCTTATAGTTGAAAAAGTCAACTGAGAGTTGACTTATTGGTAAACGACCTCGGAATATGGATTTTATGGTTCGGATAGCTTCGTTAGGTGATTTGGGACTTAGGAGTATTTTCAGAATATTTTTGTGATGTCTGGTGTAGATTAGGCTTGAATTGGCGAAAGTTAGTTTTTGGCGATTTCCGGTCGGCAGTGAAAACTAGGCTATCGGGGTAGGAATGGAATTCCGGAAGTTGGAACAGGTTCGTAATGTCATTTTAGATATGTCTGCAAAACTTCAGGTCAATCAGAGGTGTTATGGATATTTTCGGCATCATTGGTGGATTTTAGAAATTTCAAAGTTTATAGGCTTGAATTTGATGTAATTTTGGTGCTTTGATGTTTCGAAGGCTGGCCTAAGTTTGAATGATGTTATGGGATACGTTGGTAGGTTTGGTCGAGGTCCCGAGGGCCTCAGGTGTATTTAGGATGCTCAAACAAGCACTTTTGGACTTAGAAAAGTAGCAGATTTGCTGGTGTGTTGCAGGTTCTAATTTCTTCTATGCAATTGCGGGGAGTCTTATGCGATCGCACAGGACAGTGTGTGGGGGTTCAAGAATTGTTCTGTGTGATCGCCTTAGAGGGGTTGCGATCGTGAAGTTGAGGAAATGCAAGCAGTGCGATCGCGTGAGGGATGGTGCAATCGCACAGGGTTCAAGCGCGTGGGCTGGATGGGGAGGCTAAGGCTGTGCGAATGCGTTTGTGTGCACGCGATCGCGTAGAGGGAGGAGAGCTAGTGTTATGCGATCGCATGAGTGGGATCGCGGTCTTTGCCCACTTTTCTACCATTTTGTTAACGGGAATAGAGCTTTTGGAGAAAGTTTGAAGAGAGAAAACGATTATTCTTCATTGAGGTAAGGATTTTGGACCCTATAACTCGATTATATGTGATTAAGGACTAACTTAACAGTGTTTAATTGGGGAAAACCAGTAGAAAAAGGTGAAATTAGGACTTGAGATAGAGGCCTTTTAGGGATGATTTGAGGGGTCAAACGGACTCCGATTTCAGAGTTTTTTATATGTACGGACGCGTGAGATGATGAAGATCATTTTGGTATAAAGTTTGTCGAGTTCCGAGATGCGGGCCCGGGGGTCGAGTTTTGGATAATTTCGAGTTTTGTGCTTAAAATTGATATTTTTCAATTGGAATTCATTCCCTTAGCATAATTTGATGTGAAAAATCTGAACTTGGTAGATTTGGATCACTCTGAAGTTGATTAGAGAGGCAAGCATGTTGCAGAGTAGGTTTTCGGGCTAGTTTGAGGTAAGTAATGTCTTTAAATCCTGTCCTGATGGTATGAAACCCCAGACGCTACATCCTTTCACGGGTTTGGAGTGACGCACACACTGGATGACGAGTGTGGGGCATGCACGAACTGGAATTTGGAAATATGTTCCTTTTTAGGCAACTATTGAGTTGCAAAACTGCTTTTAAAGCATATGTTTTATAGTATTACTATATTTTGGTATATTTAGGATGTAAGCCATGTTTGGGGCCTAGTGTCGATCTGTTTTAACCTCTTGGGGATTATTTTACTAGTATTCCTCACTTAGAAACTATGATTTTACACTCAGTCTTTCTTGTGAAATTGTTGACACTCTTATTTGATGATATTACTATTTCTTGAAATGAAATACTATTTTGGGTCGAGAACCCCGTTTATTTATGGCCCGAGTGGCATGTTGAGTGTCTGACTGAGTGAGGCCGAGGGCTAATATTGTAAGGATGTTATGATATGAGAGAGATCGAGTGTCTGAAAGTGATTGATGTCGTGATTTGGCCTGTTATAGCGCTTGGGCTGTAGGAGCCCTTCCGGAGTCTGTACACACCCTCAGTGAGCGCAGATACCTACTGAGTGCGAGTTCCGAGTGACAGGTGCCGAGTGATTGGGAGGTATGAGTGATTGTGAGGTGTTGAGTGACTGTTACTGAGTGATGGTGAGGTGCTGAGGGAATATTTCTGAGTGATGATTGTGCCCGAGGGCAGTTTTATGATGATATTTTACTAAGTTTTGATTATGATTCACTTCATTTTTTATAGTGATATTTTTTAGAGGTTTACTGAAAAATATTGAAAAATATATTTGTTTCAAAGGATTTTTATGAAAATTGGTTTTCGAACTTAAGTGTACTTTATTGAGACTTGGTATTTTACTGTTTTGTGGATTGGTGTATTTGTTGTTGTGTGGTTCTTATTCTTCAGACTGTGATTTATTTTTATTACTACTGAGTTGGCATACTCATCATTACTCCATGCACCTATGTGTGCAAATTTAGGTACTGGTTCGGAGCAGTAGCCATCCGAGTTCGTTGTCGTCAGCTTTCGGGGTTTCGAGGTAGCTGTCCAGCGTCCGCAGCTTCTCCATTTCTCTTCTCTCATTCAGTATTTAGTATTTTGTTCGGAGACATTGTATCATGACATTAGCAATATTAGTATTACTTTTAGATGCTCGTGATCCGTTGACTCCAGTTCTGGGAGAACGGTTATAGTCTGTTAGATTATTTATGTTGTTTAAAGAATCTGAGTATTATATACTTGCTACGAAACGTTATTTGACGAATTTGGGATAATTCGCCAAAGTAATTGGGTAATTATGTGATAATGGCTAGCCTAGTTCCACGATAGGTGCCATCACGACCAGTTAGGATTTGGGGTTGTGACATCAACAATGCATCTAAGTAAGTTATAAGTCACTGAATCAATTTACAAGTCTATCAATCCTTTAAAGAAGCCGACCCTGTGTTCCTAGCGCTTCGTGTTCTTATATATATACGGCTATACATATATATATATATATATATATATATATATATATATATATATATATATATATATATATATATAT
>ML245360.1:29481-55937 GCA_005239495.1 Nicotiana undulata
CAAGATATATATATATATATATATATCTTGTTATAGTATATGTTAGTGTATTCATTATTTGTATTATAAAAGACTTAACGAATTACATTTATTCATCACTAATAATGCATGACATAAATTAATCAATATAGGTCGAGACGTTTTGTTTTTACTATTAATAGATATAGGTCAGATGTTTTGTTTTTTATACTCAACGATGTATCTAAGTAAGTTATAAGTCGCTGAATTAATTATTTACAAACAGATTTATTTGATGATAAATTATATATAACTTACTCAGATGCATCATTGAATATTAAAAACAAAACGTCTGACCTATATCTCTATCTATCTATCACACACACTCTCTCTCTCTCTCTCTCTCTCTATATATATATATATATATATATATATATATATATATATATATCACGCTTCGTTGTACTACTTTAGCTACATATATAGCATGTTAGAGTATATGTTAGTATATTCTTCCCTTGTATTACAAAAGTGTTAACGGATTATAGATAGTAAATATAAAAACTAATTTTTAGTTTTGACCAATGTTGACCTAATAACCGACCAGAAAGCGACCAACGTTGGTCGCTAAATGCACCCCCTATATTAACCGACCAACTTTGATCGTTAATTTAAATTAGATTTATTTATATTTTATAAAATATTTTAAATAATAATATAACTATTAAAATTTTATAACTGGNTGCCATCACGACCAGTTAGGATTTGGGGTTGTGACATCAACAATGCATCTAAGTAAGTTATAAGTCACTGAATCAATTTACAAGTCTATCAATCCTTTAAAGAAGCCGACCCTGTGTTCCTAGCGCTTCGTGTTCTTATATATATACGGCTATACATATATATATATATATATATATATATATATATATATATATATATATATATATATATATATATATNGTTTTTACTATTAATAGATATAGGTCAGATGTTTTGTTTTTTATACTCAACGATGTATCTAAGTAAGTTATAAGTCGCTGAATTAATTATTTACAAACAGATTTATTTGATGATAAATTATATATAACTTACTCAGATGCATCATTGAATATTAAAAACAAAACGTCTGACCTATATCTCTATCTATCTATCACACACACTCTCTCTCTCTCTCTCTCTCTCTATATATATATATATATATATATATATATATATATATATATATCACGCTTCGTTGTACTACTTTAGCTACATATATAGCATGTTAGAGTATATGTTAGTATATTCTTCCCTTGTATTACAAAAGTGTTAACGGATTATAGATAGTAAATATAAAAACTAATTTTTAGTTTTGACCAATGTTGACCTAATAACCGACCAGAAAGCGACCAACGTTGGTCGCTAAATGCACCCCCTATATTAACCGACCAACTTTGATCGTTAATTTAAATTAGATTTATTTATATTTTATAAAATATTTTAAATAATAATATAACTATTAAAATTTTATAACTGGGTCCCACATTACCGACCAAAGTTGGTCAGTAATGTGAAAGTTTCTTTGACCAAGCAAGTCTGAGTTGACCACTTTACCGACCAAATACCGACCAACTTTGGTCAGTAAGTTATTTAAAATAAATATAAAATATTTTTCTCCCTTTTTCCGACCAACTTTGGTCGCTTGTTTTGACCGACCAACTTTTGTCGCAAAACTTTGGTCGGTGATCAATACCAGATTTCTAATGGTGTAATTTAGACATCTTAATCCTTAAAAAAACAAACGAGCCCTTACTTTCCTTACCTCTTTTTGGTGAGTTGATATTTTATTGATCACAAAAAATCTGCAATTAAATAATGTTGCTTCACCACTAGGAAGGTGATTCAATATGACAATTAAAACAAACTGATTTTGTTTTCTCAAACCATCTCAGAATAACTCACTTGCCAATATTTTCAAACAACATTAATCTTAATGAAAATTTAAGGATGATCATTGAGACTATATATAGCTCAACAAAGGGAGTCTTTGCACAAAAATACAACTTGTTAAGATTTGTTTACATAATTAGCAATTTTATATCACACACGTTACAGCCATGTCAATGAAGAAGGCTTCCTTCACTTTGGTTTCCTTGGTTTGTCTGATTCTCATCGCAATTGGTATATCTCTCCTCTATCCCTCTCTCATTTTGAGATAGAAATCCCAATCAAGTACATGAGACTATACCTACCTAGATATGTTATGTTGAAATCTTAACAAAATAATATTTACTTGCTCGAATTAACTTTCCGTTTGAAGTTATGAAACATAAATGCATGATTGGGAAACTATTTTATAAAGGATTACGTATTCCAAGAACCCCTTTACACCTAGGGCTTATTGAAACCGTATTTTGAGTAATATATAAGAGTACGAGCTATTAAATGAAAGCGAATGATTTGTATATACGATACCAACTAGTTGAAATATATGGAGTAGTTTATTTGTTGTTTTTGTGGTTCTTTTTATTACATTAAGGCTGACCTTTGCCAAAAATCTTCTTGTTCTGGTTAAAAATTTATAAATGATAAAAATTTATGTGCGCCAGATATTTTACATCAAATTAGTAGATGATAACATATGTTTACACAAACGTTTCTCACTTAACTATAATTAGTAGTGTATATTTTCACATTATTATGTAAAGATCCTATTTGTTTATAGAATTGCATAGTGTGGGAGTTGAAGCCGCAACCGGCCCAGCATGCAACACATGGAAGGATTGCGGGAGTTATTGTCAAGGAGCTACGACATATTGTCTGTGGGGACATTGCTATTGCGGCGGCGGCACAGTGCCGCCGCGGGGGAAAGCTATTAGAAATTCTCCAACTGAATCGCTGACAAAATCTTAATAGGAGTTTATGATTTATGCATAAGATTCTCTGTGTTCTACCCACATATACGTTTGATTTCGGAATAAAATATTGATACTAGTAATTGTTTGTTTTGACCTTTTATTCCACATATTTGTTCTTCTTCTTCATATCTTTTTTTCCTATTTTATACAGTACGAGTTAACTTCTTGAATATCATGTTTTTCAATTTATGGTTTCTGGATGTAATAACTTCAAAAACATGCCTTCCAAAAAAAACATACATTAGAGGATAACTTACGACTTATGAGTAACAGTAACTAATCGGGGAGAGAGGAGAGAGAGGGATGGATGCAGCATTCTAGTGACGGATTCAATATCACCTATAATTTTTGACGCGAAATATAAGTTCATGTGCAGAAATGCAATTAAATTACTATAAATAAGTAGATTGAAGCCATAGTTTAAAAAAATAATGGGTTCAACACTAAGAATTTTAAATATTAAACCCATATAATTTAAATATTTGATCTACCTCCGGTCAGAGAGATACCAATTGACAATAATTTTGTTTCCAATTGCCTCAAATAGCTCCATCATCCGATATCGATTCGCTTGTGGTAATAGTACTTCAAGTTATTGAAAAAGATATTGTTATGGTAATGCATCCTTCTCATTTACATTGAGGGTAGAAAAACATAAGTATTTAAGTAGCTGTATTCCTTTTTGGTTCCCTTTATAAGGAAATAAAAGATTTTAGTATTGTCATAGACTACATGTGGAGTTGCACTAAAATCTTACAGTGTCTTAATTAGGCAACTGATTTTATCTCTTATGATAAATCAATTACATTCTTCAGCGATTATGATGACAAAATTCAATATTGCCAATTACATCTTTTTATTTGATCAAGCAGAGACAACAATGACCTCAAATCGAATACTATCAACACTATATATAAGCTTAAAAGAAGTTTCTAAGTTTTGTAAAAGCTAAAAGCACAGTACGATCTCTTCATAATCACCATTCATATAAGACGCATTAGAATTTTGTACATGGGGAAGGCTTCCTACTCAAGATGCATTAGTTGTTTTGAAACTCAAAATCACTAAGATTTAATAGCATCCAACTTATTGTTTATTTTGGTCATATACACAAGAATGAATGTTTTATATTCTTTTATCAAGAGAACTTAATATGATGACAGAGGTTTGCAAAGTGTGGATGCTTTGGGCCCTCCATGTAAAATCTCCGTCAGGAGTGCATAGCTTACTGCATTAATAAAGGCATTCCATTTTGCGAGGGCGGACATTGCGTGTGTATTATTTTCAAAAGAGATGAAGATATCAACAATACAACAATTGGGGCTCCAAGAAATAAGGATCTATGATTTTACAAAAGAGCGATGTTTTTCATATTGCATATCGCCTAATTGTTGGACCATATTAGATTGTTTGAATGGTGATTGAAAACATTGTCTATTAATTTTTATATACTGTGAATCATTGTTTTAGCTACTTCACTTTTTTTAACACAAGTTCCCACAAGAAAATGACTTAAATTTGTCCTTGATGGAATGATTCAGTAGTCAAAATGATCACTAAATAAGTATTTTAGTAACTTTACATGCATTTGTTAGGTAAATATTTTAGTAACTTTACATGTTGTTAGCTAAATAGTTAGTTAATTGTTAGAAAATAGATAATTAAGTTAGTTTTAATTGGAATTAGATTGGCTAATTTAGACAAGGAAAGAAAGAGGCTATTTACTTTGTCTTAAATAACAGGGCCATTAATCAGCGACCCAAATCTTGCTCTAATTCCACCCAGCCCAGACCTCATTAAATCCGGTCCAGCCTCAAAGACACCAAAACGACCCTGTCCCCCCCCCCCCCCCCCCAAAATCCTGATCCTTCATCTCATCTCATCTCATCCAATCCCATAGTCATTCCCTTCAAATCGTTGTATAATTGTCCGATTTTCAAATCTAAAAAAAGGCAGAAAACCTAAATCTGTCTCCTTCTTAATCTCTGATTTGTTTTGGCTCAAACTCACGTGAATTGATTGCCCTTAACACGAGCAATCAATCATGTTTGTTTTGGTTCATTGCGAAACTCATCGGACCTACGTCAAGCGGCCACTGACCGGTCAAACCTTGTTGAAAATCGCGTCAATGGCTTCGTCATTCTTTCAATAGGTATACCCATGCCTCATTCTATCATGTTTTCATTTTTTTGTCGTTGGTTAAAAGTAGTTTGTAGTCATTATGTCATTTAATTGAGAGTATTTATGTTTGTTTGATTTAATTTTACTTGAATAGTGTAGTTATGTGGTGACCCGGTATGTCATCTAGAGATTTAAAACCTAATTTCATATTTCGAAGCCTTCAATATCTCATTTTAGTCTTTCTCGATTTGCATGCGCAGTCCGAGTATTTTTTCTAAAATCTTTTATGTTAAAAACTGATAAAAATATGAAATTTTTCCTTGAAAATCCATTTGAGTTGACTTCGGTCAATGTTTTGAGCAAACAAACCCGGATCCGTGTTTTGACGGTCCGGGTGGGTCCGTATCATTTAGAACTTGGGTGGGTGTTTGCCCGGAATCAAATTTGGAGGTCCCTAGCTCGGGTTTTCATATTTTATTGAAAAAATGAAGTTTAAAGGCTTAATGACTTAGAAGGTTTGACCCCTAGCTCGAGTTTAAAGCCTTGTGTGTCAAATTTGGTGAGAAACAGAGTTGGTTCGACGTGATTCGGACGTCCGGTTGTTAAAATAGAAGTTCTAAAGTTGAAAATCTTATTTGATTTAGGTGTCCAATTCATAGTTCTAGATGTTTTTTGGTGATTTGATCGCGTGACCAAGTTCGTATGATGTTTTTGGACTTGTGTGCATGTTTGGTTTGGAGCCCCGAGGGCTTAGGTGAGATTCAGATAGGCAACAGAGTGGTTTGGACTTAGAAAACTCAGTTGGTGTTCTTCAGTTTCTAGTGCAGGTCTATGATCTCGCAATTGCGAGGTCAAGCCTTGCATTTACGATAAGGCAGGATCCCTATCAGGTTTGCATTTGCGATCTGATTCCTCGCAATTGCAAATAACATCTAGGCACCACAGGTTCACATTTGCGACCAATTTCTTCGCAATTGCGAAGTGAGGTTGGGGGGACAGTGTTCGCATTTGTGATCAAAATGATCGCAATTGCGAGGAGTTCATGTACGCAGTTGCAAACAAACCATCGAAATACGATGATGGCAGAAATATGAGACTTTTGCAATTGCGAAGGATTTCTCGCATTTGTGAGGTTCGCAATTGCGAACCCTTGGTCACAATTGTGACATCTGCGCCTAAACTTAAGATGTGAAAACGGGATTTTCCCTCATTCTTCAAATTTTCAAAACTCGAGAACCCTAGAGGCGATTTTCCCAAGAGCCTTTCTTCCCCAATTCATTGGTAAGTGATTCTTACCTATTTTCTTTCACATTTCCATTATATTTATAATATTTCAACCTAAAAATCTAGTTGGTGAAAATTGAGGGTTTGGGTAGAATTAGGAATTTTTGTAAAATTGGAATTTGGACCGCAAATTGAGGTCGGATATCGAAAACAAATTACATAACCAAGCTCGGGGGTGAATGGGTAATTGGGTTTAGGTCTGATTTTGGGTTTGGACCAAGAGGACCCCGGGGGTTGACTTTTGTTGACTTTTTCAATAATGACCTAAATTCAACCTTTTTCATTCATGGGTAGTTCCTACGGCTTATTTTGAATCGTTTGGTTGATAAGTTTCTAGATTTGGTTGGTTTGGAGGATTGTTCGAAAGGTAAAGTCGTGTTTGAGCTTTGTGTTGGTCTTTAGCGTGAGGTAAGTATCGTGGTTAACCTTGACTTGAGGGATTAGGGCTTGTATCCTATATTCCACATGTTTAGATGTTGGGTACAACGTATATGTGAGGTGACGAGTACCTATGCGTTGTTGTTGGGTCAAAGCATGCGGGTGGGACTTGTTTTCTTGTAATTTATTTCTTTCTTTGATCATGATATCCATGCTTAGACTAGTTAATTACTAAATTGATCATTCTTTTCGCACTTATGGTCTATTTGAGATAATTGAGTTTTGTTTTTCGAAGTTGAGGTTGGTGTCGTGGAAACATTGTTGATGTGAGGCCTATTCTTTTTAATTCTAGCTCTCTTTTGTTATATGTTCATTGTTACATGGTAAGGGAGAGTGTTAATGCATGAAGAGTGATGTCGTGCCATATGAGAGTGTTAATACACGAAGGGTGATGTCGTGTCGTATCTATTTATTTATGATGAAAGTGAGAGTAAAAGCACGGAGGGTGATGTCGTGCCGTTATTATTGTTCCACACTGAGGTTGAGAGTAAAAGCACGAAGGGTGATGTCGTGTCGATATTATTGTTTCATAGTGAGGTTGAGAGTAAAAACACGAAGGGTGATGCCGTGTAGTTTTGTTCATTATGTTTATTCGTTTTGCTGGTTAAAGGCTTATTGATTGTTTCTTGTTATCATCCCCTGTGGTATTTATCGTATCTTGTACCCATTTCGCATGTCCCTCCCAAAATCACATGTTTAGCTTTTATTTGTTGTTATGTTGTACGTAAATTGTTATTTACAAAAGTTTATTTTACGTGGGTGTCTTTTCATAGCCTCGTTACTACCTCAACGAGGTTAGACTCGACACTTACAGAGTACATTGGGTTGGTTGTACTCATACTACACTCTGCATCTTGTGTAGATTTGGTTGCTGGTCCCAGCTGTTTGTGAGGTGTTTCAGCTCGGATTTACTTTTTGAAACTCAGGTAGATCTGCTGGCGTCCACATACCTTGAGGCCCTCTTCCATTTCTCATATTTTACTGTTCTTTTCGTTCAAGACATTGTATTTGTTTCAAACCCTATTTGTAGAGACTCAAGAAGCTCGTGAATTGTGACTCCAGATTCGGGTTGTACTTAGACATTATTGATTTTTATGTCATTCCACGCTCAGCTTTAGTTTCATTTCATCTTAAATGATTTTACGTATTGAAATTGATTAAAAACTGACTTAAAGATCCTCTAACGTTGGCTTGCGTAGCAAGTGTAATGTTAGGCGCCATCACGGCCCCGAAGGTGAGAATTCTAGGTCGTGACAAGTTCTTAAGTAATTGCAGTTTTGCATTCATAGTTCGTTAATTATTTAGTTATATGCTTAGGGTAAATAATTAATTGCATGATTTAGTAGTTCAATTACAAGATAATTAGTTTAATTGCGTAATTTTAGATTAATTGGTCCATATTTGATTAGGAATTGAAATTGGTTATTGATTTAGTTTGTTTGAGTATGTTTTCTCTTTGGAGGGGGTTCATTTGTAATTAACAAAAGTTTAAAGGGGTCAAAAGAATATGGAAATTAGAGAATCTTTCTATTATTTGATAGGTAGTAGCTAGAAGGAGTCAAAATATAATAAGACAACTGAAATTAGGTCAGATTTAGGTTTAAAGGGTAATTTTCAGAAGCTAAAGGTTTGGAAAATAAGAAAAATATCTAAACACGACAGCTGCAAAATATGTCATTTTCCTAAATTTTAGGGTTAGGGAGGGCTGACAGATTCTTTCCACAACCTTTGATTTGCTGCATAAAAGCACACACCTACTCTCGTACTAGGGGGAATTGATCTCTGCATTTTTCAGAAACTCACTCACTAATTATTCTGCATTTTTCAGAGAGATACTCCCTTCATTTCACACTAAAGAAATGACTCCTCTTTCATATATGATTTATTTTCATGCATTTTTCACCTAAAAGAAGCTAAAAGAAAAACAGATTTTAAAAAAAAAAAAAAAAAGAATAGAGGCTTAGCTTGGCCTTTATTTCTGGTTTTTTTTTTTTGGGTTGAGCTGCTGGGATTTTTAGCTATCGATTTGAAGTTGTTACTCTGTTGATATCCTTGCTGCTTCAGAGGTTTATTTTCTGGCCTTCTTTTGGTTTTCTGCAATTAGGTACGCTCTAAATCCATGTATAACTTTATTTGGTTTTGCTCTTTTATGGTTGAATATTGGAGTTTGCTTTACTTAATGAACCTGTGTTGAATTTATGGATTCTTGAATACTGGATCTTTTACTCTCTGCTTATCTGTTTGGTGTTTGAAATCTGTTTGAATCCAGTTATGTTGGAAACCCTATTTCGTTATGCGGTTACTGTTTGGACTGTTCAGTTATACAACTTATAAGAGAGCTTATGGAGTCAGTTGAAGACGTGATGGCGAGAACACGTGCTACGTCTTCAGTTGGACAGCAGCCGGAGCCCCCAGTGGCAGCTCCTACGAGGGGCAGAGGTCGAGGTCAAGGTCACGCCAGAGGCCTAGGCAGAGCTCAGCCTAGAGCTCGAGCATCAGCATTAGCAGTGGAGCCTCAGGTGGATTTTGACGAGGAGTTTCCATCTCAGACTATACATGTTGCACCAGCTCAGGTCCCCGAGGGGTTCATCACCACCCAATGCTTCAAGACGCTCTAGTCCGTTTGGTGGGACTTATGGAGAGTGTGACCCAGCCCGTTAAATTTCCTATGGCACTAGCCGTCTCTCAGTCTAGGAGAGGAGCACAGACTCACGCTACTCACACTCTAGAGCAGATGGCTCCTAAGTAATAGACTCCAGCAGCCCCGGTTGGGGTAGTTCAGCCGGTTGTTGCGGCACATGCCTGTGATGGACCTGCCATGTCTTCTTAGGCTTTATGGAGATTGGACAATTTTACGAAGCTCTTTCCAGCACTTCAGTGGTTCACCTTCAGAGGACCTACAGGATTATCTTGATAGCTGCCATGAGGTGTTGCGGATCATGTGTATAGTTGAGACCAATGGGGTTGATTTTGATGTATTTCATATGACGGGTTTCGCCAAGAAATGATGGAGGGACTACGTGTTGACCAGACCAGCCGGGTTGCCTGGTCTTACTTGGGACCATTTCTCTCAGCTATTCATAGAGAAGTTCCTCACTATCACATTGAGAGAGGATTATCGTCGGCAGTTAAAGCGTCTCCAGCAGGTCAGTATTACTATTACTCAGTACGTGACCTTTTTTGTGTATCTAGACCATCATGCTCTTCTTTTGCTTCCTATTGAGAGGGAGAGGGTAGGGAGGTTTATATATGGACTCTCTCACCCTATCATGCTTCAGATGGCCAAGGAGACTGGGGGTGAGATATCTTTTCAGGTGGGTTCCAATGTCGCCAGGCGGATCGAGGTGGTTCTTGCACTGGAGAGAGGGCAGGGGTCTAATAAGAGGCCTCTTCATTTCGGTGGGTTCAGTGGCGCCTCGTCTGGGGTAGGGGTACTTTTGGCAGAGGCCATCCTCCTAGGATGTTTCATTCAGCACTCCAAACATCTCACAGTGCTTCAAGTGGACGCGACCCTCATATGACTCATCCCGATCAACTAGCCTACAGTGCACCACTAGCTCCTATTAGTGCACCTCCGCTCTAGAGTTTTCAGGGTGGTTACTCATTTCGATAGGGTCAGTTTCAGGGTCATCCGCTATAGCAACCGAGGTCCTGTTATACTTGTGGTGACCCGAGGCACATTGCTAGATTTTTCCCTCGGAGACCGGGCAGCTCACAGCAGCAGGGTTCTCGTGCCATGGTTTTGGCACCAGTTACTACACTGCTTGCTCAGCCAGTTAGAGGCAGGAGTCAGGCAGCCAGAGGTAGAGGTCAGACTGTTAGAGGTGGAGGTCAGGCCGTTAGAGGTGGAGGCCAGGCAGGCCTGAGGCTGAGTAATCTAATGTTGTCATGACAGGTATTGTTTCAGTTTTCCATAGGGATGCTTCAGTTCTATTTGATTTGGGCTCTACTTATTCCTACGTGTCATCCTATTTTGCTCAGTATCTGGTTCTGCCTCGTGATTCTTTGAGTGCTCCCTTGTATGTGTCCACACCTGTGGGAGATTCTATTGTTCTAGATCGTGTCTATTATTTATGTGTGGTTACCATTGGGAGTCTTGAGACTAGCGTATATCTCCCACTTCCCGATATGGTTGATTTTTATGTCATCTTGGGCATGGATTGGTTGTCATCTTATCATGCTATATTGGATTGTCACGCCAAGACAGTGTTCTTAGCCTTGCCGGGGTTGCCTCGATTAGAGTGGAAAGAGACTTCTGGCCATTCTACCAGCAGGGTTATCTCTTATGTGAAGGCTCGGCATATGGTCGAGAAGGGGTATCTAGATTATTTGGATTATGTCCGCGATTCTAGTGCGGAGGTTCCTTCCATGGATTTAGTGCCAATTGTTCGTGAGTTTCCAGAGGTGTTTCCTACAGGTCTGTCGGGGATGCCACTCGATAGGGATATTGACTTCTATATTGATTTGGCTTCGAGCACTCAACCCATTTCTATTATATCATACGGTATGGCCGCACCAGAGTTGAAATAATTGAAGGAGCAGTTGCAAGATTTGCTTGATAAGGGCTTCATTAGACCTAGTGTCTCGCCCTGGGGTGCGCCTGTGTTGTTTGTGAAGAAGAAGAAGTATGGATTGATGCGGATGTGCATAGATTACCGGCAGTTGAACAAAGACACCATCAAGAACAAGTATTCATTATCGAGGATTGATGACTTATTTGATCAGCTTCAGGGTGCCAAGGTGCTTTCAAAGATTGATTTGAGGTCTGGCTACCATCAGTTGAGGAATAGGGCATCCAATGTCCCTAAGACATTTTTTCGGACTCGGTACGAGCATTATGAGTTTCTAGTGATATCATTTGGGTTGACGAATGCCCCAGCAGCATTTATGGATTTGAACCGGGGACCTATCTAGATTCCTTTGTGATTGTATTTATTGACGATATCTTGATCTACTCCCGCAATCGAGAGGAGCACGAGCAGCATGTTTGGATTGTACTTCAGACTCTAAGGGATAGCTAGTTATATGCCAAGTTTTCAAAGTGCGAGTTTTGGTTAGACTCAGTTTCTTTCTTGGGGCATGTAGTATCGGCAGAGGGCATTGAGTTGGATCCTAAGAAGATTGAGGCAATTCAAAATTGGCCTAGACCCACTTTAGCTACGGAGATCCGAAGTTTCTTGGGTTTGGCGGGTTATTACCATTGGTTTGTGGAGGGTTTTTTGTCTATAGCATCCCCATTGACAAGATTGACCCAGAAGGGTGCCCCGTTCAGATGGTCAGATGCGTGTGAGGCGAGATTTCAGAAGCTCAAGACTTCTTTGACTACATCGCCAGTGTTGGTGTTGCCCAAAGGCTCTAGATCTTATACGGTATATTGTGATGCATCTCGTGTTGGGATCGGTGCAGTACTGATGCAGGATAGTAGTCATTGTATATGCATCGCGGCAGTTGAAGTTTCATGAGAAGAATTATCATGTCCATGACTTGGAGCTGGCAGACATTGTTCATGCGCTTAAGATTTGGAGGCACTATCTTTACGGCGTGTCGTGCAAGGTTTTCACAGATCATCGGAGCCTTCAATATTTGTTCAAACAAAAGGATCTCAATTTGAGGCAGAGGAGATGGTTGGAGATATTGAAAGACTATGATATCACCATCTTGTATCATCCTGGGAAGGCCAATGTGGTGGTCGATGCCTTGAGTAGAAAGGCAGCGAGTATGGGCAGCCTTGCGTACATTCCAATAAGTGAGAGACCACTTGAGTCAGATGTTCAGGCTTTGGCCAATCAATTCATGAGGTTAGATGTTTCAGAGCCCTATCGTTTTCGAGCTTGTACAGTCACTCGGTCTTCTTTGTTTGAGCGCATCAGGGAGCGGCACTATAATGACCCTCATTTGCTTGTCCTCAGGGACATAGTGTGGCACGGTTTTGCCAAGTAGGTTACTATTGGAGTTGATAGAGTATTTAGGATGCAGGGTCGTATTTGTGTGCCCAATGTAAATGGACTTTGTGAGTCAATTCTTGAGGGGGCCCACAGTTCCTGGTATTCTATTCACCCGGGTGCTGCCAAGATGTATCAGGACTTACGACAGCATTATTGGTGGAGAAGGATGAAGAAGGACATAGTTTCTTATGTAGCTCGATGTCTAAATTTTCAGCAAGTAAAGTGTGAGCATCAGAGACCTGGTGGTTTGCTTCAGATGTTAGAGATTCCTGAGTGGAAGTGGGAGCGTATCACTATGGATTTTTGTTGTTGGGATCCCACGGACTCAGAGAAAGTTTGATGCGGTATGGGTTATTTTGGACAGGCTGACCAAGTCAGCGCATTTCATTCCTATGGCAGTTACTTATTTTTCGGAGTGGTTGGCTGAGGTCTACATCCGTGAGATCATCCGTCTTCACGGTGTGCTCGTGTCTATCATTTTTGAACAAGGTACGCAGTTCACCTCGCACTTTTGGAGAGCAAAACAGCATGGTTTGGGCACGCATGCTGAGTTAAGCACAACATTTCATCCTAAGACGGACAGACAGTCCGTGCACACAATTCAAATATTGGAGGATATGCTATGTGCTTGTGTTATAGATTACGGGGGTTCGTAGGATTAGTTCTTTCCACTTGCGAAGTTTGCCTACAATAACAGCTATCAGTCGAGCATTTAGATGGCCCCCTATGAGGCATTATTGTCGGTGAAGATCGCCAGTTAGATGGTTCGAGCCGGGGAGGCTCGGTTGTTGGGTACATATTTAGTATAGGATGCCTTGGATAAGGTCAAGATTATACAGAATCGACTTCGCAAAACTCAGTCTAGGCAGAAGAGTTATGTCGGTCGTTGAGTTCGTGATGTTGCATTCATGGTCGGAGAGAGGGTATTGCTCTTGGTTTCACTAGTGAAGGGTGTGACAAGGTTTTGAAAGAAGGGCAAGTTGAGACCTAGGTACATCGGACCCTTTGAGATTCTAGAGAGTGGGTGAGGTGGCTTACAGGCTCGCATTTCCACCTAGTTTATCGGCAGTTCATCCAGTGTTCCATGTGTCTATTCTTCGGAAGTATCACGGTGATGCGTCCCATGTGTTAGACTTCAGCTTAGTCCAATCGGAAAAGGATTTGACTTATGAGGAGGAGCTGGTGGCTATTCTATCCCAGCAGGTTCGACAATTGAGGTCTAAGAGTTATCCTTCGGTTCGAGTGCAGTGGAGAGGTCAGCTCGTTGAGGCAACTACTTGGGAGTCTGAGTCGGACATGCGAAGTAGATATCCACACCTTTTCACCAGTTCAGGTACTTTTCTATGTCCATTCGAGGATGAACGGTTGTTTTATAGGTGGGAGAAATTTATGACTCGATAGGTCATCTAGAGTTTTAAACCCTAATTCCGTGTTTTGAAGCCTCCAATATCTCATTTTAGCCTTTTTCGATTTACGTGCGTAGTACGGGTGTTTTTCCAAAAGATTTGCCCTGAAAATTTATTTTAGTTGACTTCGGTCATCATTTTGAGAAAATAGACCCGGATCGGTGTTTTTATGGTCCGGGTGAATCTGTATCGCAACTTAGGACTTGGGCATATGCCCGGAATCGATTTCGGCGGTCCCTAGCTCGGGTTTTCGTATTTTGTAGAAAATTTGAAGTTTAAAGGCTTAATGAATTAGAAGGTTTGACCAATGTTTGAATTTGTTTATACCGGGTCCGTATTTTTGTTCCAGAACCCGGTATAGGTTCATTACTGTATTTATGACTTGTCTGTCAAATTTGGTGAGAAACAGAGTTGGTTCGACGTGATTCGGGCGTCTGATTGTTAAAATAGAAGCTTTAAAGTTTCTTAAAAATTTCATTTGACTTTCATGCCCGATTCATAGTTCTAGTTGTTATTTTAACGATTTGATAACGCGAGCAAACCATCGCCATTACGATGGCACTAGAAATGTGAGACTTTTGCAACTGCAAAGGATTTCTCGCATTTGTGGGGTTCGCATTTGCGGGGTTCGCAATTGCGAACCCCAGGTCGCAATTGCGACATCTGCGCCTAAACTTAAGATGGAAAAAATGAGATTTTCTCCCATTCTTCAAATTTTCAAAACTAGAGAACCCTAGAGGCAATTTTCCCAAGAGCCCTTCTTCCCCAATTCATTGGTAAGTGATTCTAACCTATTTTCTTTTACTTTTCCATTATATTTTATAAGATTTCAACCTAAAAATCTAGTATTTTCATGGTGGAAATTGGGTGTTTGGGTAGAATTAGGGATTTTGTAAAATTGGAATTTAGACCTCAAATTGAGGTCCGATTTCGAAACAAATTACATAATCGGGCTCGGGGTGAATGGGTAATCGGGGTTTTTTCCGTATCTTGGTCTGGGAGTTGACTTTTGTTAACTTTTTCAATAATGGCGTAAATTGAACCTTTTTCATTCGTGAATAGTTTCTAAGGCTTATTTTGAATTGTTTGGTTGATAATTTGCTAGATTTGGTTTGTTCGGAGGCTTGTTCGAAAGGAAAAGTCGTGATTGAGTTTTGAGTTGGTCTTTGGAGCGAGGTAAGTGTCGTGGTTAACCTTGACTTGAGGGATTAGGACTTTTTTGCCTATTTTCCACATATTTAGATGTTGGGTACAATGTATATGTGAGGTGATGAATACCTATGCGGTGTTGTTGGGTCAAAGAATGCGGGTGAGACTTGTTTTCTTGTAATTTGTTTCATTCTTTGATCATGATATCCATGCTTGGACTAGTTAATTACTAAATTGATCGTTCTTTTCGCACTTATGAGCTACTTGAGATGATTGAGTATTGTTTTCCGAAGTTGAGGTTGGTGTTATGGATACATTGTTGATGTGAGGCATGTTCTTTCTTGTTATACCTCCCTTTTGTTATATGTTCACTGTTACATGGTAAGGGAGAGTGCTAACTCACAAAGGGTGATGTCGCGCCATATGAGAGTGTTAATGCATGAAGGGTGATGTCGTGTTGTATCTATTGATTTATGATGTAAGTGAGAGTTAAAGCACAAAGGGTGACGATGTGTCGTTATTATTGTTTCACAGTGAGGTTGAGAGTACAAGCACGAAGGGTGATGTCGTGCCGATATTGTTGTTTCATAATGAGGTTGAGATTAAAAACACGAAGGGTGATGCCGTGCAGTTTTGTTCATTACGTTTATTCATTTTTCTAGTTAAAGGCTTATTGATTGTTTCTTGTTATCATCCCATGTGGTATCTATCGTATCTTGTACCCCTTTCGCATGTCCCCTCTCAAAATTACATGTTTAGCTTTTATTTGTTGTTATGTTGTATGTATATTATAATCTGTACAAGTTTATTTTACATGGGTGTCTTTTCATAGCCTCGTCACTACCTCTTCGAGGTTAGGCTCGACACTTACAGAGTACATTGGGTTGGTTGTACTCATACTACACTCTGCACTTCTTGTGCAGATTTTGGTACGGGTCCCAGTTGTCCGTGAGGCATTTCAGCTCGAACTTGCTTTTGGAAACTTGAGGTAGATTTGTTGGCGTATGCAGACCTTGAAGTCCCTTTCCATTTCCCCTATTTTACTGTTCTTTTCATTCAAGACAATTGTATTTATTTCAATCCCTGTTTGTAGAGAATCTAGAAGCTCGTGAATTGTGATTCCAGATTCAGGTAGTACTTAGACATTATTGGTTTTGATATCATTCTGCACTCAGTTTTAGTTTCATTTCAGCTTAATTGGTTTTACTTATCGAAATAGATTAAAGTTGGCTTAAAGATCCCCAAACGTTGGCTCTCTTTGCAAGTGAAATGTTAGGCGACATTGTTGATACCCAATTTTTCCTCAAATTATTTCAAACTTGCATATATACCTTCAAAATCACTTTTTATAATAATTGGTATTTTCCATAATTTTCCATACTTTTATCAACTTATTTTCCTATTTATTTAGTACTTCGTATTCAATAATTATTCACAAATAGCATTACAAACGATTTCAAAATATTTCCCAGCTCAATACATTATTTCAATCCTATTAGGATTCAATTATTTCGTAAATTAGCCAATTTGGCATTGTTTAGCTATAATTACAACAATTTTGTAATTATAACCTAATTGTACATTTTGTACTATTTAAATCAATAATTGGCCATGTTTTTATTTTATATATTAGCTAATTACCTTAATTTTATTTATTTAGCTTTAATTTCATTTTTTATGTAATTATTAGCTATTTTATTAATTACTTATCTAATTTTAATGGGTATTGAACAACTAGCCATTTTTATTTTAAAATATAGCCCAAATTAGACCCTAAACCATCTGATTCACCCGGCCCAGACGCCAAATTCCTACCCAGCCCAAATTCTTTAATCAATCTGAGCCGTTGATCAATTCGAATCAACGGCCCAGATTATTAGTTACCATAATTAATCTAACCTACCCCCTCCCCTGTCTCTCATTTTCCAAGACCTCATTCTCTCTCTTTCGTCTCTTCTTCTCCCTCATCTCTCTAGAGCCTTCTGGGCTCTTCACCTTTTCCGATGGCCTCCATCGCCTCTCCGGCCACCTCCAGCCATTCCCCTTTCAATCACCAGCCACCATAACGCCCCGTCTCTCCGGTTACTTCGTCTCTAAGACCCTTTGAAGACTTCAACCATGCCAGACGGCCATGGAGGCTCCTGCCTGGACGTTTCCGGCCTTCTCCGGCGAGGTTCAACTCGATGGTGTTCCAGCTACCACCATCTCTAAGTATTAAAACAGGTTCTCCGATTATCTATGGGTTCTATCTCTGAAACCCTAGTTCTGACCTTTCAACTTCTTCCAAGATCTGCAACAGATCTATGTTTATCTCGATGATTTTCACCTATATTTCTAAAAAAACTGGTACTTTTCGAACGATTTTTGCTTTTTAAAAACTAGGGTTCTTAGAACCCCTTTTAAACGGTTTAACTTCTGATTTCTCAATTTTATTTCACGATTCTTCTTATGTTTGCCTGTTTATTCGAGGTTCTACTTTGTTTGATTCTTTGCTGAAACCCTAAAGTCTTTAGTCGAAACCTAGCTTCTGATTTGCTTTTCGACATATATGTTTACTTGCTCGATATGTCTGCCTGTCTCTCATGAGCATTCTAGGTTTCATGTGTGGTCTATGTGCTTTGTGCTTCCTGCTCTAAATTATTCTTAGGGTTTTGACTGATTTTGCTCAATACAGGTTATTTATCAAGTCTGACTACTCGTTATTGATTGTTCACATGATTAGTTATACTGATTTTGTGTAATTACCCGTCAAATATGTGATATATGCCCTAAGTCTATGATTTTGTGTAGAGCTCCTCGCTGGTTTTGATTTGCTTCCTTACTTATGTGATACTTCCCTTATTTATTACTGATTCTCTGTAATTTGCAATCTCATGCGTATCTCTTTGAACCAATTTTCAGAATTAAAATGGTACTCTGCCCTATTTTTATGTGCACAAATATGTTGTCAATCATTCTATACAGACTTTCCTTAATTGTGTATTTATGTACTTAGACTTAATTGCATGATTTATACTTTACTACCCCAGTCATGGTAAAAAATCACTTTCACAGTGATTCCTTTCCTTATTTAGTACTGATTATGTCCGTTTGAGCTATGACTCCCTAATTAAAGGGAGTCCAAGTCCTAATTGATTCTGATTTGGTATTATTCCCATATTTATGCTAAACTTTTACTTGTTACCATATTTTCCTGCATGTTTTCAAAGCTATAAATACTCCTACTCTTTCATTAGTATGGGAGTCGAACATTTCTCAACTCTCTCTATACTACTCTCTTGTGTTCTGCTTCTCTTGGCTCTCTCTCTTGTCTCTATTGTTACTCTTTGTTGCCTACTATTAGCCGGCTGCTAAGCCAAGGCTAATATTGTGCTATTTGCTACTCTCTGTTGCTGCTCTTTACTTGCATCACTGGTATGTCCTAGTTAATATTACTGTACTCCAAACAACATGTTTCAATTTTGTTTAAGGTGCTTACTATTTCTTTTGTGCTTCTATTTGTGGTTCTATTGCTTACCCTGCAACTAGCAGGCCTAAATCATTTTATGATCTCTCTTCTTCTTCTAGTTAACTTTCCCGGTAGTTCCTTATGCCCTACGCATGTAATTACCTGTTCTATCTAGCATCCCTTATGTGTTTTCTGCAGCAACTGTATGATGCTTGGTATCTTTATGTGATGAATATGCTATTGTAATCCCAATTGGTTATGCTACCACCATTATTTGTCCCCTAAACCCCTTTTCCTGCTGTGAATCCTTTCTGGTACTCCACTGAGTTATGACTAGTTGTTGTTACTCATTTTGTTCAAAATAGTCTCATGTTACCCTCTAATCCATGTGGTGAACCTGTAACTTTAAACTGATTATATACTGCCCTATTATTTGTCCCCTGAATCCCTTTTTTCCTTGTTTGTGTTTGTTTGCTTGGAACTCTACTAAATTATGATTAGTTGTTGTTACTTCCTATTTCAAAACTATTTCTTCTGTTAGTCTATAAGTGATTTCAAAATTCCCTTTCTTAACCTCTTTTAGCACTTCACACAATTCCTAGACCTTTAGGTTCCACCCCCCTCAGTGTGTGCATCGCTTAGGGACCATGAGTTCTCTCTGAACCTTGAGGCACTGAGGTAGGGTACTCTACACTGCACTTGTTTAACCATGGGCATTTGCTGGGTGCTGGTATTGGCCAGGGCCCTCACCAAGGCCTTTGAGAGCTTTGTCGCACCCAGGTTGATGTAAGGCTGTGAAATTGAAAGGGGTGAGTCTGGAAGATTGGGCCTGGTTGAAGGCTCCCTATAGAATAACTTCTTATTTTCCCTTTTTTCATTACTGTAATTCATTTATTATGGTTTGTAATAATTTGTAGATGAATGATTGGGGATGGATAGTGAATATGGGGGTTATGCATGCCTAGCTTAGGTAATGGGTAGAAAACATGCCTATAGGACTTTATTTGTGAATTAGATAACTTGTATAGGACACGCATTTCACATATTAGGAGTCATGTTTTAGGTCCTTCACTTTCAGCATGTAATCACACTCATCTCCTAATTCTGATCAGTTAATAACAAGCAAAATCAACTGCATAAGGTCATCGATGCATTTGCATCCTAGAAACCATGTTTTAGGAATCTCTATGTGCATTAGATATCCTATTGTTTAGGATCTTATATTTCTCTGAGTTGCAATCGTAAAACGCCTAATTCGCATGCTTAATTTAATAAAATATGGTTAAACTACCTGCAACATTTTGCCAACGTATATCCCTTAAAATCAGAGTTAACTATGCATGTTCACCTTCTAAAGTAGGCAATGTATACGACGCCTAGGCAAACCTTAGGCCTAATACGCACTAAAACCAAAATAAGTCGTTCAATACTTGGCTGGTTTTAAGGCTAATTAGTCTATTTTGAAATCCTTAAAACATTGTTGCTTCCACTCTTGTTTTCTGAAGTTCATTTCTTTCTAAAAACTCCTGCTCTGTAACTAATTACTGATTTTTGAAATTGTGCATTCCCTCTTCTTTTCACTAAAACTCCTTTAAACTCTTGGTTCTTGTTCTATTTTGAATTATTGGGTTTTAAAGTAAGTCACGCATGTTCAAAGTATTCTGTTTATTTAAAATCTTGCTTTGCTTCTGATTACTGATTCCCTAAAGTTATTCATCTCTTTTACTGAAAGTTTCTAAAATGTCGCACACTTTTTGATACTGTCTTTAGACTACTGGATTTTTAATCAATCACTCTTCTCTAAACTGCTCTATTTTTTAACTGAACTTCCTGTTTATTACTAAGTTTTCCAAAAAGAAAATCAAACGCTTGAAACCCCATTGCTTTCCAACTCAAATTCCTGTTTTAACTTTGAGACCTTAATTGTGTATGAGACGTGCTACCTACATGTCTATTTGTGGAGGGATCTATGAGCCTATTTCTTTGCCTTTATATGTTCCCTCATATGTAGTCCTACTTGTTTTCGTATGTCGCTTAGTATTTTGACCTTTAAACCTAAGAGTTCTGCCTAGTTCCTGCCTTGTAGGATTAGTAGTCCTAAACACCCTCCAGGACTTATAGGATGGGACGTGTAATGGCACGCAATAAGCTTTCGTGACCAACACATGCGCTTTAAATAACCTTACGGGGTGAGAAGGGTAGAATACGGATATGATGACCGGTGCGCTAATACCACGTGTAGCCGCCTCCTCGAGGTGTGACATACCGGGTATTGCATTGAAGTGATCCGTATTACTTTAAACCTAGGACAATTCTTTTATTTATGATATTCCAAAACCTTTAAAGATTTTATATTTGTTTAAAATCCCCTCTTATGTGAACCTTATTTGTTACTTGCGCACCGTCCAAATCCACAAAACCTATTGGCTGGGACCCACAGTTGTGGATCTTGAGAGGTGCCTAATACCTTCCCCTTGGGATAATTTCAAGTCCTTACCCAATCTCTAGTAACGCGAACTAGTTCATGAGTTATCAACTCTAGGTGCCCTAACGCACCATAAAAATCGTTAGGTGGCGACTCTTCCTTCCTTTAAGGAATTGTCCAAAATGTCATCAACCCGATCTCTCCATACCTAACCTGTGCGATAGAAAAAAGGGGGCACGACAGACATCACGGTCCCGAAGGTGGAAATTTCGGATTGTGACAAGTTCTTAATTAATTGCAGCTTTGCATTCATAGTTCGTTAAGTATTTAGTTATATGCTTAGGGTAAATAATTAATTGCGTGATTTAGTTGTTCAATTACAAGATGATTAGTCTAATTGTGTAATTTTGGATTAATTGGTCCAGATTTGATTGGGAATTGAAGCATGTTATTGATTTAGTCTGTTTCAGTATGTTTGCTCTTTTGAGGAGGTTCATTTGTAATTAACATAAGTTTAAAGGGGTCAAAAGAATAAGGGAATTAGAGAATCTTTCTGTTATTTGATAGAAAGCCTCTGAAGGAGTCAAAATATAATAAGACAACTGAAACTAGGTCAGATTTGGGATAAAAGGAGTGAATTTTCAGAAGCTAAAGGCTTGGAAAATAAGAAAAATATCTGAAAAGGACAACTATCCAATTAAGTTGCAAAAGATGCCATTTTCCTAAATTTTAGGGAGGGATGACTGATTCTTTCCACAGCCTTTGATTGCTGCATAAAAGCACACACATACTCTCACATTAGGGGGAATTGATTTTTGCATTTTTCAGAAACGCACATACTAATTATTCTATATTTTTCAGAGAGATACTCCCTAATTGCACACCAAAGAATTGACTCCTCTTTCATCTCTGATTTCTTTCATGCATTTTTCACCTAAAAGAAGCTAAAAGAAAAATAGATTAAAGAAGAAGAAGAAGAAGAACAGAGGTTTAAGTTGGCCTTTGTTTTCTGATTTGTTTTTTGGTTGAGCTGCTGTGATTTTTAGCTGTCGATTTGAAGTTTGTTACTCTGTTGATATACCTGCTACTTTAGAGGTTTATTTTCTTGTCTTCTTTTGGTTTTTTTCAGTTAGGTACGCTCTAAGTCTATGTATAACTTTATTTGGTTTTGCTCTTTTATGGTTGAATATTGGAGTTTTCTTTACTTAATGAACCTGTGTTGAATTTATGGATTCTTGAATACTGGATCTTTTGCTCTCTGCTTATCTGTTTGGTGTTTGAAATCTGTTTGAATGCAATTATGTTGGAAACCCTATTTCGTTATGCGATTACTGTTTGGACTGTTCAGTTATGCAACTTATAAGAGAGCTTATGGAGTCAGTTGAAGACGTGATGGCAGGAGTTTAAATTATGAAATTTCAGCTTTAAAATTGTTTCACCTTTAATGATGGAAACACTGAGTTTAGTCAATTTATTTTAGTTGATAAAACTATGATTAGTAGTTATAGATGTAATTCTTATTAACCTCTTTTAGGTAGGTTTGAAGTGTGTAACGAACAAAACATGTGCATCTTGAAATTTTAATACCTTGAACCATCATATATTCAATTCTGGGTTTGCATTGTTAGTTGATAATTTTCAATCCATCTCTCGTTAAAGTAGATCTAAAAAATAAACAAGTTTGGATGCATGACTCTGTCAATACAATGTCCCAATGCGAATAACCTACATGTGGGTTTGGACATACTGTGGTCTTTCAAGTCCGACATCTTTAAAGTCACGGTTGTACATTCATGTCAATACTCAAAATTGTAAAGATTGTAATAAATTATTTTGGTAACCTTATCTATGGTGAGGGGATGACATTATATTCTCTGATGATGCTTGTTCATAGTAGTTTTAGGTATAAATGCAAGTAAGTAATCTAGCGCTAATTTCGTAAATTACTTCAAAATTATCTTGTTTTCTTTTGAGGTTGTATGTGTAATTTTGTCTATGGATAAATTAATTTCACAATCCCTTTTATGAATTAATCTGATGATGGTCCAGTGTTAATGTGAGGTCACTGGGCCTGGCCCAATCTCAAAAAATGTTGGAGCCTCTGAATTGTAATCTCATGGCAACATGAGTTTGAACTTATCCAGCATTATTTTCTAATTATATGCAAGTAATTTAGTTAGGATATAATCACTGTAATCCAAGAGTTTAAGCATAATTCATGTTAACCCTTTTCTATAAGAATTGTCTGCCGAAATTACTATCTCATCCACACTAGCACTTCATAAATCATGACTTCACGAACAACCTTAATAGTTTAAGGAAATGAATCAAATGCCGTAGTTTGATTTATGCGCGGTTAGTAAATAAATCATCGTGACTATGAGTACGGTTCTCGTGGCATGACCATGATACGTAAATCCCAGCTTAAGTGCGCGTTTCACGCGACCTGACTTCAACTTCAAATAATAACATGGGACACCATAAATATTTCAAGTGGAGACTCTAAACTAAATAAATAATTCTATTTCGATTAATGTCACTTTAATTGAAAAAACTCCATACTCCTCGAAAAAAGGAGGTGTGACAAAAGTAGAAGATGATGTTTTCTAAGGAAAGAAGAAAATCTTAAAAACCAGTGAGAAAGAAATGTGATAAAGAAAAAAAAAAGAGAAATCAATGTAATTCAGTCACACACTTGTCAATTACCTTCTAAGTGGGTTTTTTGTTAGTAAAATTTTATTTATAACCTCGAATAAAAAATTGTACAATGTATAACTAAGCAAAATTAAAAACTAGTGCCGGACATTAAGCCCTAGTACTAGCCTGCTCTACCGTCTACCCTTATCCTATGCTTCTACTTTCTCTAATCATATCCTTATCTAGGATAGAAGTTCAACTCCCTTAATCTTATTTGTATACTTGGCCTAAAACTTCCCGTGACTTGTACCTCCTGAACAATAGTTCTGGTGAGCATATCGGTAGTTCTTGTAAAGTTCTGGAATATTCTCTAGTTCCTTTCTTGCCATACATAGTAGATGCAGCATGCTAAGGGCATTCGAAATATCTCTGTATTTACATTGTGCCCTTAGCCATTTTCCATTGATCTTAGTAGTTCTTCTTGCCAATATTGAGCTTGCCTTATTATACCTTGCCACCCTAGGATTTTATTCCACACATCATCAGTTTAGTACATTCAAAGAACAAATGGGATATGATTTCCTATGCTTGGCCACACTTGACACAATATACATTAGTAGTGATTTCCCACTTGCTTAACTTATCTCTAGTATATAGTTTCCCATGTAATAGCAGGAACATGATGAAAATCCACTTCGGGGATCCCAAGTTATTACAAATAAGTTCCCTCCGGCCAACCTTTAGGATACTCCCCATCATCTTATGATACATTACCTTGATTGAGAATGAGGTCATGTGTTGCAAATCCACTTCAGTATACCCCTTCCTCCTCTATATACTTCTTAGCTTTGAAAATTTTCTGAACCATCCGCGATGCTTGCTTTGGATTGATTTCCCATATTGGTTTCCTTTTCACATAGTAGACATGTATCCACTGGACCTACGACTTATATTTTTTACATAGATTTCATAGCAATTTACTTAATGCAACTCTATTCCACATAGAGATATTCAACAAGTTCAGACCACCACCAGCTTTAAGCATGCACAATTACTCACACGCTAGTAATTCTTTCTTTGTAACCTCCCCATCACCTGTCTATAGGAAGGTCATACATATTCTTTCAATCAATAGCACAATATTTTTAGGCAGTAGGAATATCTATGACTAGAAGATTTGTATTGAGAACAATACGCTTTTTAATAGTTAGACTTTGCCTGGATAAGACACAAATTTTGCAATCCAAAAGGTAATCTTGACCAGCATTTTGTCTAGCAGAGGTTGATATTGAATTGCTGATAGTCTTTTTGTACTAAGTGGTACACCAAAATACCTTATTGGTAGTTCCTCTTTAACAATTCCCAAGAACTCCAGGATTTGTTGTTGTATACCTAGACTCACACCACCAAAGTACAAAGAGCTCTAGCTCATGTTAGGTACCAAACTTGATGCTTGTGAGAATTTCTGGAAGCAGGTGAAGAGCAACTGAATGGATGGCAGATAACATCTAGATAATAACAATAGATCATCAACAAAGCATGGTGTAGTTGTCAATCCCTTTAGAAGTCTACTCAGATACTCCATTCCCAGCACAAATAAGAATGGGGATAAACGGTCCCCCTGTCTTAATCCCTTCTTGGACTCAAATGGCTCAGTTGGCTTGCCATTTATCAGTATAGAGTATTACACTGATCTAACACCTCCAGGATCCACTTAATGAATATGGTAGAAAAGTTCAGATGATTCAACACTTGCTTCAAGAAAGGCCATTCAACTGAGTCGTTGGTTTTTTGCATATTAATTTTCAACATATATCAAGGGGAAATTCCTTTACTTCCATAGCTCTTGAAAAGCTCATGACTAAGTACAATATTTCCAATTATCACCCTTCCAGGAACAAAGGCCCCTTGACTATTACGTACCAGTGAATCCATGACAACCTTGTGAGTACTTTTGACACTATTTTGTACAGGAATGTGCGGCAAGATAAGGCCTATACTCCTTGATGGTTGAAAGATATTTTAATTTTGGGATCAAGGTAACTAAGGTACAGTTAACATGCTTATAAAGTGTAGAAGTAGAAAAGAAGTGGATACAACTTCAGTAACACCCTTACCAATAATGGGCTAGGATTTATGGAAAAATAATGAGTTAAACCCATCACATCCTGGTGCCTTTTGTTCATCGATACTCTTCACATCTAGATACACTTCCTCTTTATAGTATGGGGCATCAACCTGAGTTGTTGGCTTCTTTCTAATATAGGTCCCTTTCTCATAATCTCAGGTTGCACACATGGAAATTCAGTAGGAGCAGTTCCCAGAAATGTTTTGTAAAATTCAATGATTTCTGCTTTGATAGATTCTGCACTCTGTAACACCTCACCCTTAGTACTTACTAGTGTTCTGATCTTATTTCTAGCTATTCTACTCTTCATGTTTGCAAAAAAAACTGAGTTAGAATCTCCGGCCTTAAGCCATTGAACTCTTGACTTTTGTCGAGCTATGCGTTCTTCCAATGATGCCCACTTTACTAGCTGCAGCTTCAATTCTTTCTCTTCTATTGTGTAACTATTCTCAATCGTGTATGTAATCTAGATTTTGCCTAGCTTCCTGAACTCTTTTCATAACTCCATCATGATCCTGAGTATGGAGTTGTTTAACACTTATTTTGACTCTTTGTAGCTTCATCCATATATTATACATAGTATACTTTTGTCCATGCTCCCCCCCCCCCCCCCCCGC
>ML245360.1:56044-79866 GCA_005239495.1 Nicotiana undulata
CCCCCCCCCCCCTCCCAGCAATTGTCTATTGTATTCATAAACTCCTCATGTTCAGCAATAAAGTTAAATAATCTGAATGGCTTTGCGCTTATCTTCCCGGTCTGAAATGTTATAGAAATAGGAGAGTGGTCTGAGAATTTAGGGTCCATTATCAAAGCTTCAGTCTGATTCCACTTATGTATACAGTCTGCATTCACTAGAGCTCGATCGATTCTGCTGTAGACATGGTTATTTGTCCATATGAACTCTTTCCTAATAATTTTCAGGTCTATCTCACTTGTGTCTTGTAGAAAGTTATTGAAGTCTCTAATCCCATTCTCATGTACTGGATTTCCATTCATTCTATCGTCTATACCAAGTATGGCATTAAAATCACCCATGGCCCTTGTTGTGTTGTATGTATTTCCTGCTGTTCATCCCACAATTCCCTTCTATCATGTATCGTGTGGAGTCCATATACAACAGTCATGTCAAATTCAAAGCCTCCAGACATGATTTTAATCCTTCCATGTATATATTGTCTATGCATATGTATTGTAGTAAATTTAACTAGGTTTGGATCCCACATCATCCATATTCTACCACTACTTTCCCCACTGGTAATTTCCTCTCCATTCCCACTCTAGTTCTACTTTATTAATTGTAGTCGGAGCATATTTAGTAACTCTGTGCTAAGTTATTGCCAATAGACAAACCTTATTTTTCTACTCGTAAGCTCTTTTTGCGTGTAGACCTTATTTAGGCCTCTTACATTCTAGGTGAGCACTTTCATTTAGGTATAGTAGAGCTTAGTGTGCCTCCACCCATACTCAGACTACTCTATCCCCTCTCTAGATTGCTTGTGTGAGTGTTTGGTCCTTGGTAGCTCTCCGATGGTCCAAACACTTTTGTAGTTCCCAGTATCACCAGTGCTTCCATATGGCCTCCTTTGCTTGTAGATTTTCCTCTGGCTTGTTTCTATTCACTTCCTGCTGGCTGATTTTTAGCCAAAGGTTAATGTATCTGATGAGTTGTATTCTGTTTTGATGACCCAACAAACTTTTATGTGAAGAACCAGGTCGAGGACCTAATGCACATACAGTATGTCTCCAGGAATTCCGGATCATTTATTACTGAATAAGGACGGATCAGCTAAGGGACCTGCTCCCTCATCGGACTCACAGATTCAAGAACAAGTCAACTTGACAGTTGTAAAAAGGTGTGATAGAAAAGTGACTGGTTGTCACTGCTCACGCTACAGTGTAGCAACACTGCAGGAGTCACTTCCTTGGGGTTGAGCCTTATATCCTCAAGACATTTGGGCATCCTTCTTGGGACATGGAATGGAAGATAATATCTTGAAGCAAGAACAACAACTTATTCACTAGAGCTTTACAAAAAGAATATTCAAGCATTAAGTTCTCTCAAGCATTAAAGACTCAAAAGCTTCAAGAGCAAGAAGACAACTCCACTAAAGGCTACAAAACGTACTCATCAAGTATTGATAATGTTCTTAGTTGAGTTGTAATCTTGTATTTTGTTTATCATTGTATCCTACTAGCTTTTGTAGAAGCAACTAGTTAGGAATCCTTTTAACTCTTTACTCTCTTAATCTCTGTGTGGCTAAAGCTAGTCATGTGTCAAAGTCTTTGTAACTAGATAGTTTCAAAGTGGCTTGTAATAAGTATTACAAGTTAGTGTGTAGAAGTCTTTGTAAGGTTGCCTTTCAAAGTGGCTTGTAATAGTCTAGATTACAAGTTAGTGAAGTTGAAATCCTACAAGTGTAGGTCGTGGTTTTTGTCCCCTTGAGTGGGATTTTTCCACATAAAAATCCTTTGTTTCCTTACTTATTTTTCTAGCTTATAACTCTGTGGAAACCAGTAGAGGACCCGGTACCTCTACTGTTTGGTGGACCCCTAAAATTAACAGTATCTCTCTTGCTATTTGTTCTACTTCCTTTCTCTTTGGGGGATCTAGACTGGTGCTCTTTGCGATAGCATGTACTTGCATGTGCATCCAAACAACTTTAGTCTGTTTAGGCTTCTGCACTCTCTTCTTAGTATGATCTTTAGAAGTCTCCTGGTTATACCCAACATGACAACTATGGCCAAGTTGTAAAGAGGTGTGTCAATATTGTAGCTTCCAATCAAATTCTAGTTGTTGAGTAAACATGTTTCCACTTGGGTATTGCAGTTTAATGCTAGTGGGTAACTCCTTAGTAACATCCATTTCTACATGAATCCTAGAATAAGAGATCTTATCAATGCTTGTTGTACAACCATCTACAAATAGGGGACTACCAAGGCCACTCCCAATTCTTCTTAAGGTCTCATTACTCCAGCAATTCAATGGCAAATTTGGGAGTTTTACCCATATGGGGATGGTTCGTAGTACCTTCTCCTTGAAATTGAAGTCGGGATCCATGCTTTAACAATGATATGTCAATTATTTATCGTATATGCCTAGAGTAAAACACTTCATCCTTGTATTCCATATTTGTGAATTTAATAAGGAAAATACCTATCAATCTATCATTGTGGAAGTATACCTTGGGTTTGGCGGAAAAATTCTAATTGGATCCTATGAATCTCTCAATAGCTCCAATTGAAGGAGATTCACCAACCACGTACAGTATGAGTGCTTGATTCCATTTGATAGTCTCCTTCTCGAGCTCCTGTTGCTGCAGGTGTATCACTGTTTCACCATCAACAACTATCAGTGCCACATAGTTGAGTTTCATTCCTCTAGCTACAAATTTGTTTCTAGAGAATAATCTTGCCCAGCTGTTTGTAATGACCTGACCGGTCGTTTTGAGAATTTGTACTTCACTTGGTAGTTTACGGGCATGAGTAGCTCCGTATGATGTATTATGACTAATGTGACTCGTCAGTTTTGGTTTTCAGGTTATTCGGAATCGGTTTGGAAGAATGAATTTCATTGTTGAAGGTTTAAGTTGAAAGAGTTGACCAAGTTTGATTTTATTGTGAATTTGACCCCGGAACATGATTTTGATGGTTCCGTTAGGTCCGGATGGTGATTTTGGACTCGGGTGTATGCCCGGATTTTCATTTGGATGTTCCTAGCAGGTTTTGGCACAAGTTGGAAAAATTGGAAATTCAAAGGTTTGGGAAGTTCATAAGTCTAACCGGAAGTTGACTTTAAGGATATCATATTCGGATTATGGTTTCAGGAATTGTAATAGCTTCATCATGCCATTTGGGACTTGTGTACAAAATTTGGGTTCATTCCGGGATGATTTGATATGTTTCGGCGCGAGTTTTGGAAATTGAAAGTTCAAAGTTCATTAGGTTTGATTTGAGGTGTGATTCATCGTTTTGATGTTGTTATGTGTGTTTTGAGGCCTCGAGTAGGTCCTTGTTATGTTATGGGACTTGTAGGTATATTTGTACAGGGTTCCGAGTGTCTCGGGTGAGTTTCGAATGAGGTTCGGATCATTTTCATTCATGTTGCATTGCTGAAGGCAGCTGGTTCTGGTGTTTACGCATCTGCGGAAGAATGGGCGCAGATGCGAGTCCGCATCTGAAGACAGTTAGTCGTAGTATATAAGGAAGGCGTGGTTGGGGATCATCGCAGATGCGGGGGAAGCGGCGCACCTGCGTGTGCGCAGGAATGGAAGTTGTGGTCGCAGATGAGCGTTGGTGCGCATAAGTGCATTTTGTCTCGCACCTGCGCTTGCTCAGAAGTGGTGCCTATTGAAAAGGTGCATATGAGAAGACTTCCAGTGTAATTCTGCAGGAGCGGGAATTTTTTCGCAAAAACGATGCCGCGAAAGCGGCTCTTTGTTCGCAAAAGCGAAAATCGTTGGGCAGATGTTATAAAAATCGAGGGTTTTGCTCTTTATTCATATTTTAAGATATGGGACTCAGATTGAGGCAATTTTTGGAGCAAATTTCATCACAAGGATTGGGGTAAGTGTTCTATACTCGACTTCGGTTATATTTCACGAATCTATCATCATTTTTGGCAAATTGTTGATGAATTTTAAAGAGAAATTGGAAGTTGTTTTTGGTCTAAAGTTTCATGATATGAATTATTGATTTTTGAACATCGATTTGGAGTCAGAATTGAGTGAAATTAGTATTGATGGACACGTAATTGAATGGGTTGTAAGATTTTGTGAGTTTTGTCGAATTTCGAGGTGTGGGCACGGGTTGGGCTTTTGGGCCGATTTCGGGCTTTTGATTCAAGACTGATCTTTTACGATTGGGATTGGTTCTTTTAGCATTGTTTGATGTATTTGAGTTGTTTTTGGTTTTTTTCAAGCCGTTCAGAGGTTGGAACGCCCGTGATGCATCTTTGGAGCATCGCTTGGCTTGCTCGGCATTGGTATTGGCTTGTTCGAGGTAAGTAACTCTTCTAAAATTAGTGTTGATGGTATGAAACCCCGAAATACGTGTTATGTGATTGGTATTGAGGTGATGCACATGTTAGGTGATGGGCGTTTGGGCTTGCACCATGTCAATTGGGACTCTGTTGTTTCCATGGCATTGTATAGTAGTCATATTTTGTTAAATATTCGTGTTTTCATCATGCGATAAAGTAAATGAGCTGTCAATCATGCTAGATATCATGTTTAGGATTTATGTTGATATTGTTGGGACCCATAATGGTCGTTTATTTCTGTCATTTCATTAATATTTCATTCTCAGTCATATTCATGCATTCATATTATATCTCAGTCTCGGTTCTTGTTTATTCATACATCATATCATTGTTGTCGGGTTAGTTTCATGACATTGTGATCCCGTGAGTGAGACTGGAGAGATGGATGCCTGAGTGAGGTCGGGGGCCTGTTTGTGAGTATATTGATACTATAGCACGTGAGTTATCCGTACATCACGTGAGTTGTTTGTGCAGGTCAACATATTGATATTATAGCACGTGAGTTGTTCATGCGGATTATAGCGCTTGGGTTGTAGGAGCCCCTCCGAAATCTGTACACCCCCAATGAGCGCAATTGATTATATTGAGGGATGGATCTTCCTTGGACATGGATCTTGTCCGAAGCATTTGTATACTTGGAGATGGATCTTCTCCATGGGGACGGATCGGCCTTCCTCGGTACTGAGTGACTAATGGTCAGTGATGTATATATATTTCGGGATGGATCTTCCCTGGGCCATATACAGTACCGAGTGGTTAAGCATTATGCGTAAAAAGTGTGAAACAGTGAGATTGAGTACTCTGAGAGTGTGAGTACATGATTCATATCTGAGATACATGGCGTTGGCAGGCACGCATGACATACAGGCATAGAGATGCATTTTTCCTCATTCTATACACTATCACGTCATTCATGACTTTTTATACACATTGATATGTAGGCATAGAGAGGTATTTTATACTTGTTATCTGTAAAGAAAATGAAACATTTTATTTATTGTGGGAAGGATATTTGGAAAAATTACAGTTTTCAAACTTACTCGTATTTTTGGCATTTTCGGTAAAAGATTTGGGTTTTCATTGAGATACTTGAAAAACATGACTATTTTTTGGAATTGTGAACGAGCTGAGCATTTTTACTTCTGAGATACCTCTTTTATACTTGTATTATGAAGGTATGAACTATTGTGGGATATTGTTATTGGACCCGACCATGTATTAGCTCGTCACTGCTTTTAACTTAAGGTTAAGTTTGTTACTTACTGAGTACATAGGGTCGGTTGTACTCATACTACACTTCTGCACCTTGCGTGCAGATGTTGGTTGTTGATGTTGTTGTATTCGATGGGAGCTTGATTAAAGATGTACATGTGTCCCGGTCGTAGGTTCCCCTCGTTCGTGGTAGCTTTAGATCTATAAAACTCTGTTTATGTACTTTTTAAATAGACTATGTATTTATTTCTTTTCAGCTTTGTAAACTCTAGTCTTAGAAGCTCATGATTTGTACTACCAGTCCTTGAGAAATGTATAAGATTCAATAAATTATTGTCGTTTATTTGTCTTGTTAAAATTATTGGAATTGGATAGTTACTAGTTGGATTACCTAGCGAGTTGGGTTAGGTGCCATTACGACTAGTGGATTTGGGATCGTGACAAGTTGGTATCAGAGCTCTAGGTTCATAGGTTCTACAAATCATGAGCAAGTGTCTAGTAGAGTCTTGTGGATCGGTATGATGACGTGCATACCATCTTCAAGAGGCTACAGGACATTAAGGATATACTTTCCATCTTTCTTTCCTTATCGTGAGACATTGATTCAGCTTGAAGCGTAACACTTTGAATTCCTTCCACGCATTCGTATGTGTACATGAGCGCTCGGTGTCATCTGTGCAATGAGGGCTTGTGATTTCCATGGTTGAGGCGTGCGATATGATTTTGGCATGTTGAAGATGGCCAATCTGGAGGACTTGAGGTCGGGTTTTGACGATAGCTTGAGCGCGGAGATCTCGGTTGTGTGAGCTAGGGCTGGGCATATATCGGGTATAACCGATAGCCTGAACCGAAAAAAACTTATTGGGGTATCGATATCGAGTTATTGGATTAACGGTTCGGTAACAGTTTTGTATTTTTTTCACTATTGAGTTATCGGTTCGGGCCACGGTTTGCCCAATTTCTTAATGGGTTAATCGATAACCCAATAAGATTTAATAAAATTAGGATTTTACCCTTAAGTATATAAATACATCTAGGACTTCATTATCTCTTTTTCTCCCAATTTTCCGAGCCGCATTCAAAGTTGAAGTTTCTAGTTCACTCTTCAGACTCTGATTTAATTCTTGAACAGTTTTCTTCAAAATTCAAAGTACAACCACATTCTTAGAATCTTAGCGTAAGTTTGTATTCCAAAATTACTTCTTTGTTAACAACAAATTTCATTCTTTTCTTTTGAGTTTTACAGTAGAATTCGATAATAAAAATATAGGAATTTTGATTGTCTTTGATTCTTTATTTTGTGCTCATGTTTTAGTTCTATGTTTGTACTTGTTAATTTTAAGGTAAAATTTCTACTACTTTGTATTGTTATTAATGTATTTGGACAATTGTTGTTGAAAAATTAACATTATTTCAGTTGTGTTTAGACAATTGTTGAATTACTAGTTCTCTTTTAGCTCTTGCTACAATTGGACTCTAAAAAATGACATTGATCTCTTGATTATGGTTTGGCAAGAAACCAAAAAGTTATAATTTATGTTCCTGTTAACTAATATTTCCACTGAATTGGAGATGGAATACTTGTGGAGTTGTAGTATCAATTTTTGAGATTGCACAGGTCATGAATTGGTGAAAATGAAACATGCTTCAAATATTAGTTGTGGAAAGAACGCAGAATTGGGTAGTATGCTATATGTGAATTCTTGTCTTTTTTGCTTAAACTCGAGTGAATTGTCTTCTCTTTTTTGCTTAATTCTAGATTGAGTTATCTTATCGGGTAAACCGATAACCGAACTGATAAGGATCGATAAATGATTAACCGATAACCGATAACTAATATCTTATCGGTTTGGTTATCGGGTATCATATTTGTAAACCGATAACCGATATGCAAAATCGATAATATTCATAACTGAACCGAACCGACCGATGCCCACCCCTAGTGTGAGAACGTGCTTTTGGAACTTATATGTCCATTGGTGTCCCTATTAGTGGAATTTATGATTGGATGTCTATGTGGTGAGTATGATGTGACTGCAAGATGTGTTCAGATTGTTCAAATGTGACGAGACGAGTTTACTTGAGAGGTATCAAGGACTATTGGGTGTTTGATTTTTATCTTTATTTAGTGTATGGTCTCGAGTTATGGGTGTGTTGAGAAATCTCTCGTGTTGTTTAGTTGTGGAATGAAGTAGATTCTTATGTCTTGTCGATGAGTTTAGAATCAAGAATATTAAGTGATTGCGTAGTAGTAGTGACTGTGGAAGGGTATAGAGAGATGTCAGTTTGAGGCAAAGCGGGTGGGTTACCTCCGCGAGGTGTCCTGAGGTTTTGTGGTCCCTATGATATTTTGTAGAGAGTTATCTTTTATCATTCATATATGTTGCAATTTGAGTTTGGATCGCTTGTGGAAGTTGTCTTGACTATTACAAGGGTGAATGCGAGATTTAGAGATAATTTGAAGTATTAGATGGTTTGCGTTTAGGAGCTCATGAAGGACTTAGTTGAATCTCACTACAATGTTATGGCAGTAATAGAGTATGGGCATTATGAGTTATTGTGTGTTTTGATCTATGGATTTGAGCCAAGTGGGGGAGTATGTTATCGACAAGTTGATCACACGATTAGGTGTTGTATTGGTTTCGGTTTGAGGTATACAGGTGAATCAGTTATGACTGCAGGGGTTGAGATTCAGGATGACTCGAGTAAGGGAATTTCTGGATACGGATTGTATTACACTCTATGGGTATATGGGAATCATGGAATGATTGAGTGGTTAGTCGTAAAGGATGTAGTGTGCATGGAGTAGAAATTAGCTCGGTTTCTTAGGAGTGTGGGTTACTCCCTTGGGTGTTAGTGTGCTAATAGGGCATAGTTCGTTTGGTCTGATTGATCGGTTTAATAGTGGATGACTCTCGAGAGTGGTTCTAATGGATTCAAGATTTAAACAAAGCGGTTTGGAATTTTCAAGAATTGTATGGCTAGAAACTGAGAGTTACATTGGACGGTGTCGAGACTTGTGACATTTTTATATCATTGGGGATTATGCATTTCAGTATCAAGAAGGTGAAGGAAATAGTTTTAAGTTCACATAAGGTCTCTTTAGAGTGAGTGTCTCGGTTGTGGTGCTTCGGGGTGCTTAAGAGGAAAGTCAACGGCATATGGGCCTTAGGGCGTTGTGGTTTTATACTAGGGTCTCTTGTGTGGTGAATTTTGGTTAGGGTTCGTGGTGTTCTAGAAAGGATAATTATCAATTAGAAGGCAATTTGTAAAGGACTTGGAGAAATAGGACAACTTGGTAGTAGGTTGGATCAGCATAATAATGGGTATAATCGGTTCTTTGGGTACTTATGACGTAGCTAGTCCCTACAGGTGTTTCGTGACAATGTTCTTGGGTTTTGGTGACCTGCATGGCTGGGTTGAGTTAGAGAGATTCAGCTCTTATAGCTTGGTTATGTTCAAGTGGGTTTCGAAGAGTTCTCAATGGTAAGGTTCGAGGGGTATATTTCCTACTGGCGTGAGGAGCATATGGTGTATGGTGAATTTCTCCTAGATGAAATCAAATGGAAGGTCCTTGTCTAATTGAGTATATAGAGTCTTGTGACTCGGAGTGGACTACGAAGTTCTCGTATTTTTCATATGATGCATGGTATATGCGGTGTGCTGTGTGAGGTTGAGGTTTAAGTGAGCGAGATCGTAGTTTTGTTTTGAAGGAAAGGTCAAAACAAATTCATAGGTAGCATGGACGGTTTCAGATGACTAGGTAAATGATATTACTATTTGGTATGGCTTGATGCGAGTACACATTTTAGAAGGGGCAATGTGTTTTGATATATGGATATTTCACTGGTACTGCGGCACTCTTCTGGTTGGTCGACTACTGATATTCAAATTCTACTATGTGGCACGGAAGAATTTTAGAAGAATTCCTCGTGGAATGATCGCGTATGATAGATGTGTTAGACATTCTGGCGGTGGAGTTGGATATGGTGATTCGTGAGTTCTATGGATTTGGAGACTAGGAGATTCTCAAGAGAGGATTGTTTCATGGTTGTGGACTGTGAAATCAGGACCGAAGCTAGACAGATGATAGTATGTGTTATGATTCAGTCATTTTGGGCTTTCGGAGGTTTATTTATTTATTTGTGCGTGCCCAAAGTTGATTTGGGGGTCCATTGGTAGGCCCAATTCAACGTGTATTCTATACGGAATCGGATTGGTTGGCTCCATAATGCTATTGTAGAGGGATATGTCATTCGGTTCTTGTTGAGCTTATTCGTATTCTGAAATTTTCTATGAGTTACTCTTTTATGCTACAAGGAATTGTGATTCGTTGGTTTAGGCACACGTGGTGTGGTTCTATTGTGGTCTTATAGAGGAATTTGAGAGAGATGAGTAATCGGGTATTACATGATTGAGGGCGTATTGGCTATGTTCTTTTGGGTTTTGTGTGGCATGGTGTCATCTGATTCTCCGTGGTTATGGTAATTCACTTTGGGTACTTGATGTCGAATTTCGCGTGGTTATTTATTTTGAGCAGGGTGGCTCGAGGTATATGATATGGTGCAGCATTATGGAGTCGCGCATTACAGTGGAGGTATGTTGAGGTACTATACTTTGTGTGAGAGTCGGGTGATGGTTCTACGCTGTGTGATGGGTTCTTAGCATGGCGTTGTGGTGATACCGGTTGAGTTTGCAAGACGGTTCTCTTGATTGAGTCATTTTCGTGATTGAATACATTTGGACAGTTGCTTATTGGTGCATGGATTGCATGGTTTGTCGCTGGGAGTAGTATTGGTGTTGCATGTCTGTAGAGTAGTTGGTATTCAATAAGATGGAGTCGTCGGATCTAGGATGGGTGCTATCGGATTTGATTGCGGTATATTTGGAAGGATAATATCGGAAGTCAGCTTAGGAATTGGCTATAGTTCTCGTTGAAGGAGAGGGAGCTCCATGGCTTGTTGATTTGATGAATGATTATGAGTTTCTACGTGTTCTTCAGTATCGACAGTGTGCGAAGGTATTTGGATGAGGTTTTTGTTAGGTATAAGGCTTATTGTCGGGAATTGGGTTGTTATGAGCAGCTACTGTGATCGGATATTTTGCTATGGGTATTTGAGTTATTTGTTATATCATGTGATTGCAGTTTGGGTTATGGTTGCGGCTTGGTTCGCTTGCTTATACTTATACAGCGTGTAGGTTGCAAGATGTAGATCTTATACGAAATTCTGGATGCTGGAAAATTGGGTTCTAAGGTTTGTGGGCTAGTTTGAATTGAGAAATTTCTGTTATGATGTGATATCGGATCTGTATGGGATAGGGTGATGTGGGATCACCCCCGGTGCATGGTAAGGTTATTCGACAGTTTGGTGGTTTTGGGAACAACTCTTGGCACGTTTGAGGGCGAATGTATGTTTAAGTGGGGGAGAATGTAACGACCCGACCGGTCGTTTTGAGCAATCTTACTTCGCTCGGTAGTTTATGGGCATGAGTAGCTACGTATGATGTATTATGAGTTATGTTAATCGTCGGTTTTGGTTTTCAGGTTATTCGGAATCGGTTTGGAGAATGAATTTCATGGTAGAAGTTTTAAGTTGAAAAGTTGACCAAGTTTGATTTTTTTGTGAATTTGACCCCAGAATGGAGTTTTGATGGTTCCATCAGGTCTGGATGGTGATTTTGGACTCGGGTGTATGCCCAGATTTGCATTTGGATGTTTCTAGAAGGTTTCGGCATACGTTGGCAAAACTGGAAATTCGGAGGTTTGGAAAGTTTATAAGTTTGACCGGAAGTTGACTTTGAGATATCGGATTTGGATTGTGGTTCTGAGAATTGGAATAGCTTAGTCATGTCATTTCGGACTTGTGTGCAAAATTTGGGTTCATTCCGGGTTGATTTGATATGTTTCGGCGCCAGTTTTGGAAATTGAGAGTTCAAAGTTCATTAGGTTCGATTTGAGGTGTGATTCGTCGTTTTGATGCTGTTATGTGTGTTTTGAAGCCTTGAGTAGGTATGTGTTATGTTATGGGACTTGTCGGTATATTTGGACGGGGTCCCGAGTGGCTCGGGTCAGTTGCGGACGAGGTTCGGATCATTTTCGATCATGTTGCAATGGTGAAGGCCGCTGGTTATGATGTTTCCGCATTTGCGAAAGAATGGGCGCATATGCGAGTCCACAAATGCGTACAGTTGGTCGCAAGAGAGAAGTAAGGTTTGGTTGGGGATCATTGCAAATGTGGAGGAAGAGGTGCACCTGCGTGTGCGCAGGAGCGGAACCTGTGGTCCCAGATGCGCGTTTGTGCGCAAAAGTGCATTTTGTCTCGCACCTGCGCTTGCGCAGAAGAGGTGCCTGTTGCGCAGGTGCGGATTAGCAGACCTCTAGTGTATATCCGCAGGAGCGAGAATTTTTTCGCAAAAGCGGCCCTTTGTTCGCAAAAGCGAAAATCGCTGAGGCAGAAGCTATAAAAATCGAGGGTTTTGGTCTTTATTCATATTTTGAGATGTGGGACTCGGATTGAGGCGATTTTTGTCTTTGGTTATATTTCACGAATCTATCTTTATTTTTGGCAATTGGTTGATGAATTTTAAAGAGAAATTGGGGGTTTCTTTGGCCTAAAGTTTCCTAATATGAATTTTTGAGTTTTGAACATCGATTTGGAGTTAGAATTAAGTGAAATTAGTATGGTTGGACTCGTAATTGAATGGGTTGTCAGATTTTGTGAGTTTTGTTGGGTTCCGAGGTGCGGGCATGAGTTGGGCTTTTGGGCTGATTTTGGGATTTTGATTCAAGACTAATCTTTTACGATCGGGATTGGTTCCTTTAGCATTGTTTGATGTATTTGAGTTGTTTTTGGTTTGTTTCGAGTCGTTCGGAGGTCGAAACGCGCGTGATGCCTCTTTGGAGCATCGCTTGGCTTGCTCGGCATTAGTATTGGCTTGTTCGAGGTAAGTAACTCTTCTAAACTTAGTGTTAAGGGTATGAAACCCTTAAATACGTGTTATGTGATTGGTATTGAGGCGACGCACATGCTAGGTGACGGGCGTGTGGGCGTGCACCATGTGAATTGAGAATCTGTTGTTTTCATGGAACTGTATAGTAGTCCTATTTTGTTAAATACCCGTGTTTTCACCATGCGATAAAGTAAATGAGTTTTCAATCATGCAAGAAATCATGTTTAGGCTTTATGTTGATACTGTTGGGACCCATAGTGGTCGTTTCTTGCTGTCATTTCATTGATTTAATTGATATTTTGTACTCAGTCATATTCATGCATTCATATCATATCTCAGTCTCAGTTGTTATTTATTGATACATCATATCATTGTTGTCGGGCTAGTTTCATGACATTGTGAGCCCGTGAGTGAGACTGGAGAGATTGATGATTAAGTGAGGTTGGGGGGACTGTTTGTGAGGATATTGATACTATAGCACGTGAGTTGTCCGTGCGGATCCAGATATTGATATTATAGCACATGAGTTGTCTGTGCAACACGTGAGTTGTCTGTGCGGATTATAGCACTTGGGTGTAGGAGCCCCTCCGGAATCTGTACACCCAGTGAGCGCAGTTGATTATATTGAGGGATGGATCTTGTCCGAAGCATTTATATATCTGGAGATGGATCTTCTCCATGGGACCGGATTGTCCTTCCTCGGTACTGAGTGACTGATGGTCAGTGATGTATATATATTTCGGGATGGATCTTTCCTGGGCCGTATGGGCCATATATAGTACCGAGTGGTTGAGCATGATGAGTGAAAAGTGTCAGACTGTGAGATTGAGTACTCTGAGAGTGTGAGTACATGATTCATCTCTAAGATACATGGCATTGGCATGCACTCATGAAATACATGCATAGAAATGCATTTTTCCTCATGATATACGGTATCACGTCATTCATGACTTATTATACACATTAATATGTGGAAATAGAGAGGTATTTTATACTTGTTATCTGGAAAGAAAATGAAACATTTTATTTATTGTGGGAAGGATATTTGGAAAAATTACAGTTTTCAAACTTACTCGTATTTTTGGCATTTTTGGTGAAAGATTTGGATTTTCACTGAGATACTTGAAAAACATGACTATTTTCTAGAACTGTGAACGAGTTGAGCATTTTTACTTCTGAGATACCTCTTTTATACTTGTATTATGCTGTTATGAACTGTTGTGCGATATTGATATTGGACCCGGCCTTGTATTAGCTTGTCACTGCTTTCAACCTAAGGTTATGTTTGTTACTTACTGAGTACAAGGGGTCGGTTGTACTCATAGTACACTTATGCACCTTGCATGCAGATGTTGGTTGTTGATGTTGATGTGTTCGATGGGAGCTGGATTGAGATGTACCTGCGTCCCGGCCATAGCTGCCCCTTCTTCGTGGTAGCTTTAGATCTATAAAACTCTGTTTATGTACTTTTCAAACAGACAATGTATTTGTTTCATTTCACCTTTATAAACTCTAGTCTTAGAAGCTCATGATTTGTACTATCAGTCCTTGGAAAATGTATAAGAATCAGTAAATTACTATCGTTTATTTGTCTTGTTAAAATCATTGGAATTGGATAATTACTAGTTGGTTTACCTAGCGGGTTGGGTTAGGTGACGTCACGACTAGTGGATTTGGGGTCGTGACACTCTTCCTCTCAGTTTGAGCATGTTCCATATCCAATTTTCCACTGTGCTCCAGGTCCCCCTTGTCCTTGAGGATTAGGGCTAGTAGTGTTAGTAATCTGTGTTGATTTGGCACCACGCTTGAGTTAGGATACCTAGTTCCTGGGTTGCTTTCATCTTGTCCTATGTTACTATTGGCTTAGATGAACTAGGGTATCCATATCTCAGATCAGTTATCAGCATTTCCCCCTTCATCACATTGGTATTTGGTGGCGTAATTGCGTTGGTACTTGAGCCGACGGGAGCTCGTGCTGCTCCACTCATAGACGGTATTGGCAAAACTCCTATCACCAGCGTTCTACAGCTAGCAACCAGTTTCATTTTTTCCGGCTTTGATCCCTTGTTATTGTTCTTTCTGGGATAGCCCCTTGGCATTTTCTGGCAAAGGCGTACAATAGCAATCACCTATCGTGCGCCTTCAGAGATACCCAGAGAGAGGGTTTTTTTTTTGGTACAAGTTCTTTTAAGTTCCATTAAGCAGGATAATTTAGTGACCTTTGTAAAGTATTTTAGTAATAATTGAACCGTCATCTCCTCTCGACCACATACATTATCTATTTTGGAAGTGATCACTTCTTACCTAAAGCAATTGCACTAAAAAAACTACATTGTGTGTTTGGATCTTTTTTACAAGTAAATCTATTCAAAATATGCAGTTCTCTCATCTACTTTGAGAGTAAAAAGGAATAAATATTTTAATAGGCTAGTTCCCCACTTTTTAGGAAAGTAATATGTTATAGATTACAAGAGAAGGAATTGAGTGAAACATCTATAGTGTCTTTAGACAATTGTTTCTGCGACAATTCAATTAAATACCTTAAGTGATTATGATGACAGTCATCAACTATAATTTCAAATTTCTTCTACTTTTGTCCAAATCATAGGGATAGCAATTACCTCAAATCGGCTATTATCCCCACTATATATAGCTCAATAGGGGTTTCAAGATTTTGCACAAGCTACAAATCATAATAGAGTTCAATTCTTCATAATCACCAATCACACAAGTAATTCTATGGCTATGAGGAAAACTTCATACACTTTGTTTCCCTTGGTGTTTGTCATTCTTATCTCAATTGGTCTCTCTCTCTCTTGTTTTATAATGTTTTTCTTATGTAATTTCATAAATAAAAGTATGAGTAGAATTGTTCTTCCTCTGTTGTTACTCAAATTTTACTCCTATGTTGACAGGTTTACAAAATGTGGATGCTGCTTGGGGCCCTCCATGTAAAGTCAGTCAGGACTGTGTGATTTACTGTAAAGTTCCCATTAGTAGAGGCAGTCCACTATGCCTAGGAGGACATTGCACTTGTGAATCTGTGGAAAACCATGAAAATATTGTAGCTCGAAAAGTTTTACATGACTAGGAATAAGGGATCTATGGTTTTATGTATGAACAATTATATTGATATTGGATTAATTTCTCTTCCAGGGTCGGACTAACTTACATTTTTGATATAATGATTCAACAAATTATCTATTTACTTTGATCTATGACGCATAGCAACCCTGGCTCCTTGATTAATTTGAATTAATACATTTTTCATATAATGATTCAACATATTGTCTATTTACTTTTCTCTATGACGCATAGCAACCCTGGCACCTTGATTGATTTGAATTAAATTTGAGGAGAAATTTGGCCACAGGGGTGGTGTTTTGTTCTTCTCTAAGATAAGAAATCTGGAAACCAAATGAGAACTTAATTATAACTCATCCTCGATACTATCTTCTTTTTATTAATCAGCTTGCGTGCACCTCAATTATTTCATAGAATATCTAGTACCTCTCACTAGCACTAGTACCGATTCACTCTGTCATCAACACTTAAGCAGATGGGAAGAAATTACTTAATATTTTTTGTCGCGTAAAGAAACATATGCCGCATATATCTGCATAAGTAGATCTCCTCTTAAATGGCCTATGTGAGCATTGAGTGAAACTCATTACAGTGTTAATGACCCGAGAAAAAAAAAAAAAAAAAAAAAAAGCAACCTCCTACCCCAAACATGAACCTCGTACAGTCGTACTCCGCATCCAAATTCATTCCAGGCTCCTTAATTTGCATAGAATTTTTTCACCTTACTGATGATTGCAGAGCCAAGGCTAGATGAGTGTAACTCCGACGGGTTCAATTGAACTCATAACTTTTGACGTGGTGCATAAATATATATGTGAAAATTTACTAAAATTACAATAACGAGTGGATATGTGTTGGTTTTTTAAATGATGGGGCAACAAAAATATTAAAAGTATTGATTGAAAATGTCTCTCAATGATTTTTTTCAAGCATAACAAGGCTTTAAATAGCCAATTTAAAAACAGAATCTGTAGATAATCAGGAGAATAAACATTCAATTTCAAAAACCTAAACTATCTCAACTAACTTATCCTATTAGATTTAAATTTAAACAAAGACTCCTCATTTGACTAAACTACTACTTTAAAAATATAACGAGCTCAATATTATGAATCTTAAAGGCGAAACCCATGGAATTTAAATATTTGCCTCTGTGCAGAGCCAATGAGGCTAAACAAGCTCTCCGCCCTTATATACAAGTGCTTGCGTGCCAACTGATAAATTACGGACTTACAATTAAAACAAATTGTGTATTACTTTGATCTATGACGAACAACTTTGGCTCCTTGATTGATTTGAATTAAATCTGAGGAGAAATTCAGCCAGAGAGATGGTGTTTTGTTCTTCTCTACGATAAGAAAATCTAGAAACAAATGGGAACTTAATTATAATTCAACCTCGCTACTATATTCTTTTTATTAATAATTGTAGTGTCGGGACAACTTACATGTACCTCAACTAATAGTATTTGTTATTTCCCATTAGCACAAGTACTGAATTACTTTGCCCATCAAAACTTAAGTAGATAAGAAGAAATTCCCTAATATTTTTTGAACGTTACATCCTCTAGTTTCTACTACCTTCTAAGTTACTTATGATTTATTATTGAACTATGGATATGCGTCAAGTGGGAATAAGTTTTTCTCCTTTATGTATGTGGGTAAATACATAATAAATTGACTTATGAATACTAATGTGTGAAACAAGATGAAGATCTCCCCAACCACACCTAGAACTCCAACCTGCAAATATGGTGAGGACTCGCAGTTTAAGAACTATTAATTTCAGGTGATTGTGTAAAGAATAATTGTTAGCTCAAAAGTGCTTTCCAAATTAAGACCAAACACAAATTGCGTTTCATCAAGTACTTTTTTGAAAAATACTTTTGATATCTCCAGCATTCGTGGGATTCAATCCCAATTTTTAGTTGGTTTATTTATTAATGAGAATAAGCAACATAAGAGAATTCGTAAAGAACTTTCTAGTTCTTTAATATTTATCCATGTGAATTCTCTTTTATTTTTGTACATCATACTTAAATTGATATGGCTAAACCAATTATGTCAACTAAATAAATTATCAACATTGATAAAGTTCAGGTTTACACCATGACGTGTGCAGTTATCAATAAACTCCAAGTTTATTTATGATATAGGTTTTTATATCAATAAACATTCACTTTGTTATGGTATTCTTTTATTTGTGTAGTACAAACCGGAGAATAAAGCGGGTAACTTTAACATACATATTATCTCGCGAATACTTTGGAAACTCAATAAGTTTCTTTGAGACTTACTACAACACAATAAATTGACATGATGATCAATTGTATTCCTCCAAAATAGTAATAATTGGCTCTTCCAGAGCTCTCAATTAACTTGGTACTACCACATATTCATCAACATCCATATGGTGAATATCACTTTTAAAGAGAAAGTTATAAATTATGGTCATTGTCAAAATTATATGCAAGATTTGTTTCTTGCATTACTGTTATCCTTTAGTAATCACATTGCCAAAATATTTTGGCGCTACAATAGGTACGTGACCAATGACCATTCATGCCATAATAATGACATTATTTTCTTATTTCATCTCAAGCCTCCTCTTAGAAGTGAGTGTGGTATATTCACTACCATTAGCACTTACGTATTCTTCCAAGAATGAATACGTATTCATAGATCAGATGTTGTCACATTCACATCATGAATGGACCATAATCATCTATATGTGCTTTACAAAATCTCATGTCAAATCAATGACAAATATTACTTTCAAAAAGTGAAGAATTATTTTGAGAATCCTTCTTGTTCTCATTATCACAATGATGACGATTATAATTTCGTCTATTGCCACGTCCACATCCATTGATACCTTCACGGTAATAATTTTGTCTTCTTTCAGACTTATCACATATTGCTATCAAATTCTCTTAAGGGGAATGAGAATGAAGGAAATTCAATGGGATGGGTTTTCACTTCTTGTGCCCATAATCATACATGAATTTGATCATGGCAAGACATGGAAATTTTACCACTTTGGTGGTTATAATTTCTTGCAAACTCTATAAGAGTTATAATCAAAGTTTATTGTCTTGCTTCCATTTAAAATCAAATTATAGAATTTCAAGAATTTATAATAGAAAATAAAGTAAAACACTTATCTTAAATCTAGAATTTAATCACGAAGGAAGTTCATCTACTCAATTGATTAGAGTCTCATGCTGATAACGTGTTATGAAACAATAAAAAGAAGAACAATATTGCAGAGAAAGAGAGAGAGGAAATTCTTATTAAATCTTGGGATGAATTACAATGGAATATGACACCTCTATTTATAGGGAAAAAGTGACTTAGCCATCAAATAAAATCCCTAAAATCTCTATAAAATATAGACATTCACCTTGAATAGAATTCTATTTATAACATACTGGAAAATTTGTGTTCGGGTGGCCCTCTTTTTGTCAAAATGTCTTCTGAAAATAATTACGTTTGAATGACATGTTACAAAAAGAATAGAAAAATAAAGTTGTAACTATAACATTATATAGTTTTCTTTTTAAACTCTTATATTACTAATCCGTCTTCAGTTTGTATCATATATTTAACATCTCTAGAGAATTGTGTATTATATAAGACCATGGTATATAATGTCATTCTCAAGATGCTATCAAAAACTTCAAATACAACAGAAATAAATTATAATTTATTTTACTTGTACATAATGTTTACTTGGTAATAAAATATATATAATTAACCAAAAAAAACGGATTAAATTATAGTCTAGAGATGGAAAGAATAGAGGGAGAAAGGGACATCTTTATCAGTAATTTGCATTACAAATAATATTATTTGCATAAGTGCAATTGAGAACATAGAAAATACATAATTGAGGAAATTAAAGAAATTTAAGGTTACATAGAAAATCAATTCAATAGTTTGATCACACCACAATATAAGAAAATACCACACATGGGATTATTATCCCACATCTTATATGGGATAGATAATACCAACATTTTACCTAACCAAACACGGTATAAATATAATCTCAAATTTTATATCGAAATTGGTAACCAAACGACCCTTATATGAGACACTATGAAGTACAACAATCTCAACTGTTAGCCCAGGCCCAAATCCAAAGAGCACACCCCAATCAAGGCCTTCTCCAGTAGTACCAAGCCCTTCTTTTGCTGAGGTCTTTCTCATTCTTCCAAAATAAACAAAACACAAGCACTAGACATTTCCATAGTCACTCAATACTTGTCTTGTGGCCCGAAGTTTCTCGGGCTTTAGGCCTAATTTTAGTTCAACTTGGTCCAAAATAGCAGGCCCACCTGGGTGAGCAATCCAAAAGGTCGAGTTCCAATTCGAAAGGCCCAATGGTTGGAATGCTTCTATTAGGCTTTTCTCAATATTCTTTTTTATCAATTCAGGAACAGGGGCAATTGCACTTATACCCGCTTTTTGGATCACGTTTTAACTTATACCCGCTTTGCAAAAAAAATTGCAAGCGTACTCATTTTTCGCATAAACTTCAGGCATACGGGCCTGAAGTAGCAAAGGCAATCACACAAACTTCAGCATTCTAAGAGACGGGCCTGAAGTTGTTGAACTTAAGCATTCTATTAGCTGAAGATTTGTTCTCTATTTGATATACTTAAGCATGTTTTAGCTGAAGTTTTGTCCTGGATTCAATAGTTTTGTCGTAAAAGCTTTTTCAAAAACTTCAGCAGAAGATGCTGAAGTTATTTAGTTCATTTGTAAAAACTTCAGCACTAAATAAGTTGAAGTTTTGTCCTGGATTCATTAGTTTTGTCATAAAGCTTTTCAAAAACTGCAGTAGAAGCTGCTGAAGTTATTTAGTTCATTTGTAAAAACTTATGCACTAAATAAGCTGAAGTTTTGTCCTGGATTCATTAGTTTTGTCATAAAGCTTTTTCAAAAATTTCAACAGAAGATGCTGAAGTTATTTAGTTCTTTTGTAAAAACTTCAGTGCTAAATAAGCTGAAGTTTAGTTTTGTCATAAAGCTTTTTCAAAAACTTCAACAGAAGATGCTGAAGTTATTTAGTTCTTTTGTAAAAACTTCAGTGCTAAATAAGCAGAAGTTTAGTTTTGTCATAAAGCTTTTTCAAAAACTTCAACAGAAGATGCTGAAGTTATTTAGTTCTTTTGTAAAAACTTCAGTGCTAAATAAGCTAAAGTTTAGTTGTCATAAAGCTTTTCCAAAAACTTCAGCATAAGATGCTGAAGTTATTTAGTCCATTTGTAAAAACTTCAGCACTAAATAAGCTGAAGTTTAGTTTTGTCATAAAGCTTTTTCAAAAACTTCAGCATAAGATGCTGAAGTTATTTAGTTCATTTGTAAAAACTTCAGCACTAAATAAGCTGAAGTTTTGCACAGTAACCGGAAGAAGGAGCGTCTGAAGTTATAAAACTTAAGGTATAAGTTAAATAATTTTAAAAATATGGGTACAGGTTAAATGGGGTGACCAAATAGGGCGCCCCGTGCAATTTTAACTCAGGAACATCTTTGACTAAGTGAAATGTTAGCCCAACTTCACGTAGGTGACCGTTGATAGCACCATCGCTATCCGGGAGTAAGGTTTGGGTTGCAGAGACAAGCTCGAAGAAGGCCCTCTCGATCCCTGGAGCTGGATCAGAACCTATAATGATCGCGGCTGCTCCATCACCAAAAAAGGCTTGCCCGACCATACTATCCAAATGAGTATCACTTGGGCCACGAAACGAGACTGCAGTTATCTCTGAGCAAACAACAAGGACTCAAGCGCCCTTACTGTTTTCGGCTAAGTCCTTAGCTAATCGAAGAACTGTGCCGCCAGCGAAGCAACCCTGTTGGTACATCATGAGTCGCTTAACCGAGGGTTGAAGCCCAAGAAGCTTAGTGAGCTGGTAGTCGGCCCCCGGAATGTCTACTCCACTAGTGGTGCAAAAGACCAAATGGGTAAATTTGGATATGGGCTGCCCCCTTTCTATGATGGTCTTTTGGGCTGCTTCTTTGCCCAATTTTGGTATTTCCACCACCACTATATCTTGCCTAGCATCAAGAGAAGGAGCCATGTATTCACAAATATTGGGATTCTCTTTTAGAATTTTCTCAGTTAAGTGCAAGCACCTTTTCTTAATCATTGATTTGTCACCTGCATTACATGAAAAACTTAATAAAATCCAATAATAATAATATGTGAGTGTATTGCTTAAACTTAAAAATTATTACATGAACAAATCACACTGAAATCAAACGTCAAAAATTTAATTATGGTAACTAATCCTACCAATGAATATCAACAAAGAACTAAAAGAAAAGCTCAGTTTCCTTTAAATCTTGTCTCATTTGAAAATTACGAGAAAAAAAAAAATTAAAAAAATTAAACGTTTTTGTTACCATTCAGAAACATATTAATCAGCTTATGGCCGAAAATATTTTAAGTTTTTTCTTTTTTCAATTTGATGTTGCACCAATCTTTAATTAAATAGAAAAGAAACATCAAAGAAAAACATTCAGAGTTTTTTTTTTTTTTTTTTAAAAGTCAAACCAAGTTGAGTATTAATTCAAAATTGTCTTAGTCCAATATTAAGGAAGATTATTATTTGTAACAGCAACATTATTATATTAAGGGATGTAATGTCTGATTTGGTCGGTATCACATGAAACACAATTTAGGAAAATACTTAACAAGTAATCATTTAAAAAAAAGAACTAATCTTATTTATAATCTAGAAACACTTATAATTATCAAAACTCCAGTTATATATGAGACTAATAAAAAGAGGAGTTTAAGTTAATACACGTCAGTATAAGGAATTGTATATAACTTAAACTCTAAAAAGAAATGGAATGACTAGTAAAACATAAATAAGTAATATCTTAACACATGCGCTTAAATTTCTTCTTAAGCTCAGTCTTATGTTCGCTATTAGTGACTCGAAAGTAATAATTAGAATAGGTGCTTTGATCAACACAGTTCGAAGGAGTGGCCGTGCCAATGGCCATGATTGTGGCTGGCCCCTTCACGTTGTGCCCTTCGAACCTCCTCGGCGGTGACCATTTTTGCCGGAAAAAATGATGTTTTTTTCTAGTATGTTTTTTGGTGGCCTTTGATGGTCTGGTATATATGTAGAGACTGGCTAGTTGGTGAATAAACCAACTATTGTACAAGTTATATTGCTAGTAAAGAAGATAAAATTGCTTGTGTGTTGAAGTGAACTAAGTTTGCATGGGTTTTGGATATTTATTGAAGAAATTTCTTAACAAACCTTAAAGGATTGCGATCGCAGCCCAAGAAGTTGGCATCAAAGCTCTACTTGTTAGACCCTAGAAATTATAATTGCCCAATTCTTCCCTACCATAGTTTGGACTCGTCCAAAAGAGGGAAGCTAAATTTAGATTCTAACGTTTATAACTTTTCCCCATTCATGAAGGGGTTAGTTGGCCTAATTAAGGCCAAACTCCATATCTAATGGGAATGTAAGGCGGAAAAGACACCATATAGTCATTCTAAAGGATTGCTATTAAAGAATTAGTGAATATATTTTAAAGTTCAGTTTTCCAATTCAACTTTTCGGGAAATAAATGTCCGGAATTGTCCTGAAATTAAAAATTTTAATTTAAATTTTCATGACAAAATAAGTGTTGGCTAATCCCTAAAATAACAGCCCTAAGAATGATTGTTTGGCTAATTAATTTCAAATGCACTTCTGAGCAGCAATTAGCGTTTGACCAAGCTTTGAAAACTGCTTCTAAATGTATTTTTCTCATAAGTGCTTTTAAAAAAGTATTTTTGGTGAGAAGCTACTATTTTGTGCTTCTCCAAAACTGCTTCTGCCTCTCTTCAAAAACACTTTTTCCCTTTCAAAAGTTTGGCCAAACATCTTAATTTTAGAAAGAAAAAAAAAACACTTTTAACAAAAAAAAAAAACATTTTTTCCTCAAAAGAAGCTTAGCTAAACATGCTATTAGAAGCACTTTTTAAAAACTTGATCAAACACTAATTGTTAACCAACACAAATTACTTCTCATCAAAAGTATTTTTTTCAAAAACACTTCTCAAAATAAACAGATTTAAAAGTTTGGTCAAACAAGCTATAAGTACTAAATAAGATAAAGAGTAACAAATATTGTTTCAAAATTGAGATACGACTAGTAATACTTTTTTCCTTCACCCCC